>JAVHZT010000219.1:0-100000 GCA_035079005.1 Fraxinus americana | reverse complement strand
CGTAGATTCCTTCATCGCATCCTCCCTTACCATTTCCATGCACATCTTTTGAAGGTCTTTCATACAAAATGAGATCTATTTCTCTATGCAATTTCATTTTGTTCTTAAGAAGATATAACTCCTGGCTAAAGACAGATGAAGTGTTCGTTCAAATTCTCGAAGTACTGTGGTCTTTAGTATTACATGTTATAGACGGCCTATTTGCTGATAGCAGAGCAATGTTACTTGTAAATCATTCATATGCATTATCTATCGATTCTATGCTTCACCAATCCCATTTTATGGACCCAATTTAAAACATTCCATCTGTTACAAATTGATAGTCTGTACTCGAATATTTCAACTATGGTACTTTACATTATTACGCTTACCGGTACTTTTCTTCAACAGGCTGTTGACACAAACATTATCGACTTCATACGTACAGCAATAGAAGATGACAATATTTTTTATATAAAAGCTGTACAAAAAGAGCCAAATTCAACGGGGCCCAGCATATCTCATTGGTTCATCCCCACAGGTGTGATTTGTTTGACGATGGCTATATTTTGTGTATAACTATTATTAGATTCATCCATATTACTTTAAGCAAATTTCAAATGTTAACATTGTAGTATGTTTTGACATATTATTTGTAAGAAAGCTCATTTTCTTCACTTTTTTTTTTATTACCATTTTAAATATTGGCAGTTTAAATAGTGTAATTTAAAGGTTGATGTTCGATTCGAATTCTAACGGTTATCGTGCAACGCACGATGCACGCTAGTATAAATATAAGGGTGTGTTTGATAACACCCCTTTTCCATGAAAAATGGAATTTATTTTCATTTTCCTTGGAAATGTATTGTTTGATGCCCAACTTTTTGCCTGAAATTTGTGCCAATTATTTTCCACTCACGCCTTATTCTTGGCGTGAGAAGAAAAGGTTTTTCCACCTTTTAGGTGGGAAAAGGTTTTCTGATCTGTCTGTCTTTTTTTTTTAGCAATGAAAGCAAATTTCATAACCAAGTATAAAAAAAAAATTTCACTTTCATGGACAATTTTGATGCAAACGAAGGTCAAACGAACACTAAACTTTGATAAAAAAAAAGATTTTTTAGGAAACATTTTTTTTTTCAATTTTTTTTTACTTTTTGGCAATGAAAACAAATTTTATAATCAAGTGTGGAAAAAATTATCACTTTAATGGACAATTTTGATGCAAACGATGGCCAAACGAACACAAAATTTAAAAAATTTTCGGGTGGAAAATTATATCAATCAAACACACTTAATTAACAATTCCCTGCAAAACAATCTCTAGGCAATTATTTTCCCAGGAATTCATTTTCTTTCCACGCATTTTCCACCCTTGCAATCAAACGCACCCTTAAGGAAAAATGATAAGATCAATCAGGTAACAAAGGTAAATTTTTCTTCAACAACAATTTTTTTCATTGCTGTACATCCTTTGATTTTTCTTGTGTTTCCTCCCCTCCCCATCGTTTGATCCTTTGTGATGCAACAGAAGCCTGCATTATTATACCAAAAAAGAAAGAGATTCATGCAAATATTTATGAATATAACCTCAATAAAAAGAAACAGAAACGAAAGAACTAAAAAAGTGCAAACCTCTTTATTCCAATTAGTTCTGTAAACAAGCCAAAAGAGGATAATAGTTTGTAGTATTGTTCCCATTGTCATTCCAAACCAGATGCCCTGAAACTTGGGCAAAACGCTTCACTTCATACCTAGGCTCCCTTTTTTTTTTTATCAATTCTTAAATGATTAAATTTTTCCTTAATCTCTTGTCTTCCCTAAATACGCTTTATTAGTTGTTTTTATGTTTTTTTTTTCTTTTTTAAAAAATCTTTTATTTGAATTTAGTTTATTAATTTTTTTATTTTAAAAAAACTTTTCATATGATCACTTTAATTTCAAGAATTTAAAAGATTTTATTTGTACAAAAGTTAAAAATAACATTATCCAATAAATAGTTAAATAACATTTAAACTTCGATAATATCTTCATGTTATTTTGTAAGTAAGTATGTAATTCCTATAAATCTATTCACTACGTCTTGTCTAGTTGAAAATTGAAACTATGAAATAGTCTAGTTTTTGTATTTTTAAAATTTGAAAATTGTACGATTGACTGATTGTGAAAATTATTAAGTAAATATAATATTTTATAATTTTAGATGTTTGATATGTATTATTTTAGTTATTAAATGATTTTTAAAGTGATTAAAAATTTAAAATAATATAAAAAATAAGAAAACACTTATTTTACGTCTCGACTCGTTTAAGGTTGTAAAGTTTGAAATTTCGTCTTCACGTTTAGCCACGCTTTACGATTTTTAGAACACTTGTCAAAATTTTATTTTTATTTCTTATTTTACCTTTAGATAATGATAACATAATCTGAAACTGTCATCAAATAATATTTTACTAACCTTGTTTGTTCTTTTTTTCCCCTCATTTCCTTTTTACTTAAAATAAATGTATTGTTATAAACTAGAGAGAAAATAGAGAGGTCAATAAATTTTCATTATATGGTAAAGTGAGAAATCTACTTGCGGAATATACGAGGAAATTAGTATCCAACTTTTGTTACAAAGATTTCCACCTGGAAAATAATTGATTTTAGTGTTTAATGCAAATAATATAGTGCAATTTGTTGTTGTAGATAAACAATTATACATATTTGAATTTAGGGAGCCTAACAAACTCGATATTTACATAGCGTACTCAAAACTTGTATAACAAACGATATTTGCTCAGTATTATTTTTTTTTTTTTGAAGATGAAACGAGTATCATTGAATATTCGCAATAGCGAACGGTACAAGGAGGATAGACCTCCACCACAATGCCCTCCGAAGCGGGATTAAGTGCTACCAAGGCGAGAGCCCAAGCTATTACAATGGCCATCACGACCAACTGACAAAGAAGACGAGCACCAAACAAACAGAAAAAACTAAACAAAACAACATCACCCAAACCAACCCCAGGAACCCGAACAAGTGCTAGAGCATCCGGAATCAAGATCTTCATCAATCATCAATACACAGCAAGCCCTTCACCAAGCCGGTGATTGAAAATCCAAAAAATACCGGAGGAAGCACCGCACAACCACCACAGCCCAACCAACGAAGAAAAACACCACCAACCGAACCACACATGACTACCACCAACCCACCAAACAAACCACACTAACCAAACAACAAAAACGAAAGACAAACTAAACCAACAGAAACCAAACTAAACAACAAAGACACAGCACCAAGCAACAAACAGGAAAACACCAGCCACACACCACCAAACACCAACCCACGCCTGCGCTGAAGAACCAGCCAAAACGGCTCGCCGATGAACCCCCAACAGCAGCAGCACCCACGCCGGCTCCGACCACCTGAGATCACAACGACCGAGGCCCGTCGCTCGCCACCAGCCAACCTCGCTCGCCCCTCTCTCCGACCAAAGCACACACGAACACCACCACTAAAGTTCGGCCGACCTCACCACCACCCCGCCCAAACCACGCCTGCAACACGGCGGAACCACGGGCAACAACAAAGAGAAAAAATAGAAGGAAAACGGAGGGGGAAGAAGGGGAAAGAAGAAAGGGAAAATGGGAAAGAAGGGAAAAAGGAAAGGGGAAAAGGGGGGAGCCAAAGCTCCCACCCCCCCCAGCGAGCGCGCAGAAAAACCAAGAAAAACCTTCACCGGAGGAAGGGAAGAAAACTTCCCAGAGGAAGGAGGAAAACTTCACCACGAAGGGAACATTTGCTCAGTATTATTGAGTGTTAAGTAGAAAACTTGAGATTTCCCTCACATATTTGGACATTCAAAATCAACTTTTTTTTTCATGCCATCAAAAAACAAGTTATCGTGTCATCCTCTTCTTCTTCAAAAATTTGTGATTCTAATATGATTTAATAAAAAACCCAAATCTTCATTCTCTTAGCAAATTCTCAACCCCTAGAACACACCTCTTTGTTGCCCCCATAATGAGAGACAGTTTTGATGGTTGACTTCAGAATTTAGTGGAAGCGAAAGAAGAAAATGGAAAGGAAAGGTCGATGATTTGTAGGCTATTTAAGTATTGTTTTCATAGAAAATGAGTTGACGTAAACGTCGTGATGATAATTTTCATAGGTAAGTCGGCGAATGAAAAGTCGGTTTGGGATCAAATTAAGTGAGTGAAACAATAGATTTTAGGAATAAAGAAAAGAAGAAAGGAATTTGGAATGAGAAAAACCTTAGGATGTTTTCATCCTTTTAAAAAATTCGGCGCAAACCTTTCAATTTTTTTTTTTTTTTTTTACCATTTCTCAGAAGGAGGTGTCAAAATTGAATATTTCCCAGAATTTCCCCCCAACAAGCACAATAGTATCCCACTACCACCACCAAACTTTTTATCCATTAATAGACCAAACTACTGGCTGATAATTAAAAGAAAAGGGTAAGCACAAAGTGACTATATAAATATAAGGGTGTGTTTGATAACACCCCTTTTTCATGGAAAATGGAATTTATTTTCATTTTCCTTGCAAATATATTGTTTGATGCCCAACTTTTTGCCTGAAATTTGTGCCAATTATTTTCCACTCACGCCTTATTCTTGGCGGGATAAGAAAAGGTTTTCCCACCTTTTAGGGGGGAAAAGGTTTTCTGATCTGTCTGTCATTTTTTTTTTTTAGCAATGGAAACAAATTTCATAACCAAGTGTAAAAAAAAATTTCACTTTCATGGACAATTTTGATGCAAACGAAGGTCAAACGAACACAAAACTTTGATAAAAAATAATAATTTTTTAGGAAACATTTTTTTTTCATTTTTTTTTTTTTTACTTTTTGACAATGGAAACAAATTTTATAACCAAGTGTAGAAAAAATTATCACTTTAATGGACAATTTTGATGCAAACGATGGCCAAACGAACACAAAATTTAAAAAAATTTCGGGTGGAAAATTATATCAATCAAACACACTTAATTAACAATTCCCTGCAAAACAATTTTTAGGCAATTATTTTCCCAGGAATTCATTTTCTTTCAACACATTTTCCACCCTTACAATCAAACGCACCCTTAAGGAAAAATGATAAGATCAATCAGGTAACAAAGGTGAATTTTTCTTCATCAACAATTTTTTTCATTGCTGTACATCCTTTGATTTTTCTTGTGTTTCCTCCCCTCCCCATCGTTTGATCCTTTGTGATGCAACAGAAGCCTGCATTATTATACCAAAAAAGAAAGAGATTCATGCAAATATTTATGAATATAACCTCAATAAAAAGAAACAGAAACGAAAGAACTAAAAAAGTGCAAACCTCTTTATTCCAATTAGTTCTGTAAACAAGCCAAAAGAGGATAATAGTTTGTAGTATTGTTCCCATTGTCATTCCAAACCAGATGCCCTGAAAAATCATCAGTGTAAAAGTTAACTGTTAAACTGTAAATGGTTTTGGATTAAAGAATTTTATTTTACTAACAACTTACTTGAACACCCCAATCGACTATAAACCCCAATACGAGCCCCAAAGGAATGCCAAACAAGTAATAGCATGCAATATTCACATAAGCGACTATAGCTTGCCATCCAGCTCCGATGGCCACTCCTGCACCCAATATATTCATCGAATACTATCAGATCGTACTTCTTTCCAATTTGTAGCCCTACTCGTGACAAATACAATCCGTAGGATATCATGGAAAAAAGTAAAAATTACATGTACCTGATAGAGCTGGTTGAATATTGTTGACGACAATACAAAATGCAAGCAATGGTGTGAGGTCGTACACAAGTTTCTTAACTTCAGCACTATCTGCAAATACGGAAGGATATTGCTTCCTGAAAATGATGAGAACGAGAGAGAGGAGAAGGCCGATCAAGAAGGAAGAAACAACCACCACCAGGACTGAAAATTTAGCTGTTCTTGGATGAGCGGCACCGAGTTCATTTGACACTCTTACACTGCATGATATATTATTAATATTCATCTGTATGTTAAACTTTGCTACCAATACAAAAATTTATGATTCTGTAGTTTATTTTTCTCTAGAAAAGGTAAACTTCCAAAGTTTAAGAGTAAACAATTAGATACCTTATAGCTGCATTGCATCCCATGGCTACCATGACAGCCCAACCCACTATGTTCGTGCTGTAAAAGTGAATAGTTAATTTGTTTTAGCAATCAAAAAATAGACTTCTGTAACAACTTTATCTAAGATAACAATACGTAGAAAATATTAATTATGGGTAAAAGCATAATTATTTTTTGATGAGTCGATATTTAATTTAAATACCACTTGACTAAAAACCAGTGCCTTTTATTTTTTAAATATGTTGAAAATTGTACATTCTAATAAAAAAAAACAATGAATAATATTTTATTAAATTAAATTAAGACGAAATTTTCATATAACTTAATTTTCCAAAAAAAGAAAATTCCATAAATTTTTATTAAAATATGATATTAGGTTAAATCCACCAATGACCACCCAATTTTATATTCGATGTCATTATGGTCACTCAAATTGATTTTGTCTTACCATGACCATCCAACTTTATACTTTGTATCCCCGTGATCACTCAATTTTATAAAAATGTCATGATGTCTTTTTCCTTGGTTATCTCTCTCGGACCGAGCTGCTCTGCCAGGCCTGTAAAAGGCGTGGCAGAGCAAATGTGAGATGGGGGGAGGGGGTTAATGAGGTGAGTCCTCGAGACCCACCTCATGTGAGAGCAACTGCTCTACCAAGCCTCTCTTTCCTCTTAAGTGACTATTCTGTCAAATATTAGTTATAAAATAATTTGTATTTTTTTAAATATAAGTTATTTTTCTAATATTATGTGCTATCGCTTTATCGTATTACTTAGCCCTTGTTTGGTAATCATTATTTCAAAACTCATTTTTCTCATACTCAGTTTCAATTACACATTTTCACAATAAAATATTTTTTTCACGTAAATTCAAAAAAAAATTTCCTATTTTTTAATTACACATTATTTAAAAAATTACTATTTAAAAAAAAAACAGAGATAATTACTCGAGAACAATTTAAGCAAGTTGTATATTGTGTGGACAACAATAAAGCAACTCACCATATAGATAAAACATCGACAGCCACTTCTGCGTTCTTCAAGTATCCAGCAAATAAGACCAAGGACATAAAGTACCACGTTTCTAAGCTGTAATTATAAAATATTTGGTGAAGATAAAATCAATTAAAATAAGCTTAATCCAAGAAAAAAATAAAAAAGAATTTAATGCACCTGGAATCAATTAATTTGATTCAATCTTGCTCTCATATGATATTTATTGTGCAAGAAATAGTTCGATTGAATGATTTTATATGATCACATACTAAGATTATCGAGTCAAATCACGATATCTCTCAATACTAAATGATAAGAAAAACAGAATAAGTGGATGGATCCACGTGTCCGCTAAGTCGTGATTTGTGCAAATTACTTCCTTTTTCAAAAGTAGAGAACTTGTACAATGTTGTGACTACAATAATTTCCAAATTTATTAAAAAAAAGAATGAAAAAAAAAGTCTCTTCATCCACATGCTTTCGGCGAAAGCAGATAACAAAAAGAAAAAACTGCTTTTATGCAAGTCTAAAGATATTGGAATGTGTGTGAATTACTTACCATAACATAACTGCTGATGCAAGGGATAACCTCACAAAACTCCACAAATTTTGGAAAGCCTTCAACGAAAATCCAGACCAAGCTCTACCACAGTACCCCATGAATATATAAACTAGCTGCCCCCCCACTATTAACCACCACGAAGCGTTCAGCACCACCGCCGCCCCCACCATGCCCCACCCCAACTTGAGCATAAACAACCAGCTAAAAAGTGTGTGCAGAGCCAACCCTACGCCTGCAATCCAAGACATGACCAACATTTTGCTCTGTGCTTGCAAGAATTTGGCAATTGGAAAGTTCAATGCATATGCATAGAGTTGAGGTATCATCCATATAGCATATTTTCCGGCAACGCGAGATATATCCGGTGTCTGACCGATCAGCCGGAGAAGTGGCGCAGCGAAAATGTAGGCAAACATTAATAAAAACGCAGTCGTCCAGAGGATAATCCATGATCTTTGCATGTAAACTCCAAGCATGTCGATTTGTCCAGCCCCAAATGCTTGTCCACACAGAGTTTCAAGCGCACTTCCCATTCCCAACTGTTCAAGCATTCATTCAAAGAAAAAAATAAAAATACTTTAACTAATGGAAAACAAGATAGTTCAAATTTAAGCAGAAACCTGTTGGTAGAGATTAGATTTTAATTTAAGTCAAACATAACAATTAATTTATATATGAATCCACAAGTTTTCGAAATTTCAACCAAAATATACTAGAAATCTGATTTTAAATTAATTATAAACACTTTTAGATCGTGCTTCAAAGCTTTTTTGAGTTCAAATCTTGTCGCTATCTATTTTATTAAAAGAAAGTATTGAGCGCCTGGTAGCTATGTCAATAATGGATCCAAACACTTGCATCGAATCGGTTTCATATTCTACTTGTAGAGCTTCAATAATAAATAAACATCACTATTCTTTAACAGTTTCAGCTTCTAGATGAGGAAGCAGTTCAACATACCGTTACTCCGAGAGAAAATCCGGCTATGACTGAGTTTTCGATAGAGAATGCAGCGAGCTCAAGCGTGCCGACGTGGCCTGCTAAGGTTTGTGTAACGGCGCCGAGGGAGTATTGGCAAATGGAAGTGAAAATAGCCGGACCAGCAAGGTACCAAAGCTTTTTGAACTCGATCCAGAACTGTTCATAGAAGACTTTAACGCCGGTGATCGGAGGAATGTCATTTTCGTCGGCGGTGAAAGATGAAATTGATCGTTGAATTGAATATTTTTCTTCAGTTTCTGCTTCATTCCCCGAAGAAATGAGTGGTTGCTTTGAATTGTTATCCATTGCAACTCACCGAGAGAGATTTGTGTGTTGTAGTTTTTCCTCGAGATAGGTGGAATTCTTATTCTTGTTGGTGACACATTATTGGGTAAATCATCGGGGTTTCCGACCTTTCGGAAAGTGACATTCATGTCCAAACTTACTATTTATTATACGTGTATTCGTAATAATTTAAAATTGTAGCACCAACGTAAATAGTTACAGGACATTCAAGTGATGTTGCTGATAAATTTATGCAAGGGAATAAATAGGTTTCCTAAACACTGATAAATTTCATAACATACGAAGAGTTGAAATTACCGTTTTTTGGATTTAAAAATAGAGAGACAAATTTACCCTTTTAAGTTCCGTGAGTGTCACGTGACTGTTTAAGGTTCAAATATTTTTTTCCTTCAAGAGGAAACAATGCTTGCTACAGTTTTAAAAGACTGGAGATATTAGTTCAACAAATGGTGCAACATGGAGGACTTGAATATTACACTTATGAAAGGTTAAGAACCGCGGTAGAATTTACCTGATACTTTCGTTTTGTAATTTAGCCAAAAGGACAAGAAGGAAAAGGTTATCAGATTTGAAAATGCCTTTGGAGTGATGCTATGTCGTTATGTCCCACAAAAATAGCATGATTGGCTACGCTTTTAAAAAAAATACTTATAAAGGAAAATATCAAAGAGTTAAAACGCGTTTTGACTCAGCTTAAAATTTGTACTTATCTTATAATTTAATATTGTTTGAAGTTACTCATTTTTATTGATCAAAATGAAAAAGATAGCTTTAAAATAAGAAATTCTTTATCTTTCAGATTTCACCAAAAAAAAAAAAAATTTAATAATAAATAAATAAATAAATAATAAAAAATATATATATATATATCATCGTGTCACATTAATCAGAGCACTAAATATTTTGTGTGTGTGTGTGTGTTGTAAAAGATGTGTAATGTAAGGACAAATATGCTATCATATTATCTCCAAGAATATACATTATAAATTTAGTAATTTCTGAATTAGCCTGATTTTCGACTCCACGTGATGGGAACTGCTCGTGTGAATGTTAAAATGACTTTAACATGGTAAAGAATAATACCTAGATGATAAAAAACCTATTATTCACAATTTTACGATTCAGGCAGAACATGCAGGTCTGTCAGAATTTTCTACAGACAGTTTTACACACAGTTGTCACCGAAGTGGCTCGATAGATTTGTGTTTTGCAAATAATAATCTATTGCAAAATTAAGTAAAGAAGAACACATATATGATGTGAAAAACTAATCGATTAATTAAGATGCAAAAATACAATTGTCTCAATTAAGCAATTTCCAAAATTGATTAGAACAATCAAAAGTAAATAAAGAAAAAGTCGGAATACTTATGAACATCAAGCTGCATGTTCATCGAGTGTCTGAAAATTCTCACTCAAAACTTGTTCGATCCTTAATGTCCCTCTTCATTTATATAAAGATTTCCACAAGATCGGAACACCTCTTACCTGAAATAATAACGTTATGTACGGTAAGAATCACATAAGATATGGTTGATGCAGTTTATAGTTAAATTAAGGAAATATTTTATAAACTAATATAATATTTACTTCTTTTAATTATTTGACAAATTAACCTTGTTTAAGATGGTAGGTAAATATTTCTGTATATGCTGCTTTAAGTCAAGTAAAAGTTGCGCCTTATTTAGGTTTTAGAAATTATAAGGAAATCACGCCAAAATTTTACAAACCTGTAGCATCCAGCCAGTTCCGATCGACTGGTTTATTTGTCTTTGAACTTCACTTTCGCACGTGTTTTTGGCACATATTTGAACATTAAAAAATTCTAATGTAAGCAAGCCAATAAATAAAAGATAAGTAAAAATATACAATATGCTCTAGCCAATAAATTCTACTTGTTTGTTGAAACTCTCCATTCGCAAACCAACAGAATTAGTACTTTTTTGGTCTCCTTTAAAACCATAAAAAACGAACAATCTATGATCCGGCAACCAAACACGTGACCAGGATGTTCGAATAGGTTGTAAAGAAGAGAAAGTTAAGTGCTAGTTGTCGACCGAAAGCAACTGCGTGTGGATTTTTTTTACTGAAATCTAATTTTGTAGCGTAGGTCCTGTTCGGTGGCCTTTTTTTTTTTTTAATATTGTTTTGAATAGTGAATTTTTTAAGAATTGATGATTAAAAAGTAGGAAAAATTTTTAAATTTACGTGTATAATATTTTATTGTGTAAATATGTAATTCAAAATAAGTATATAAATAAAAAAAATTAAAATAATGATTGTCAAACAGGGTTAATTGAAAATTCGTTTTGAACGTAAATAGTTACATGACATTCAAGCGACGTTGATGATAAATGTATGCAAGGGAATAGATTCCTAAATACTGAGAAATTTCATCACATACGAATCTTTAAATGAAAGTTGAAGTTATCGTTTTGAATTATTTTGGATTTAAAAAAAAGAGAGACAAATTTACCCTAAAAGTTCGATGTTACGTGAGTATCACGTGACCGTTCAACGTTCAAATAATTTTTCCTTCAAGAGGAAATATGCTACAGTTTTAAAAGACTGGAGATATTAGTTGAACAAATGGTACATTGAGGACTTAAATATTACACTTACGAAAGGTGAAGAACCGCAGTAGAATTTACCTGATATTTTCCTTTTGTTGTTTAGTTAAAAGCAAGCTGTGTCATTTTGACAAAGATGTTCCACAGAAATAGCATGATTGGCTACGCTTAGAAAATTTACTTATAAGTATATAAATAAATTTCAAAATAAGCCCCCGTTTGAGCCATATTTTTTTATTCATTAAAATAAAAAATATGATCGATATCCATCACATCAAAACATCAATTTTGAATTTTTATCTCTTGTGTGGAGTCCAATAACAACTATATTTTTCATTCTCATTCTACAATAAAATGGCTCAAACAGGGCCTAAATAATATTTTGCTAGATAAAAACTTTGAAATAACTAAGTTTTAATAGTAAGATAAAGATTTACTTCCAACAAAAAGTTGAATTATTTTACTTAAAAATAAAGAAAAAACTAAGCCTCTATTTAGTAAATTTATAAATCATTTAAAAAAGTAAATACGATGCTCCCTTTGTTTATTATCACCATGTCACGTTAATCAGAGCACTAAATTAGGTTTGTGTGTGTGTGTGTGTGTTTTGAAAAAGGTGTAATCTAAGGACAAATATGTTATATTATCTCCCAGTATATACTAATCTATCTACCTTTCTCTTAAATTATAAAAATTAATTCAGCAATGAAAAACAGAAGAATAATCTGAATTGAGAGAAAAACTATATAATCATTTCCCCTTCTTTCTTACGTACATAGAGTCCTATATATATACAAAGAAGCTACCAAAATCTGTTAATAGATGCTGTATAACAAACAAAAACAAACAGAAAATATTCTCCCATGTTGTAAACAAACAATGGATTAGGTGGATACAACAAACAATGAAACAAAAAATGGATTAGGTGGATTCCAATGACGTTTCCTTTTGTAATCTCATGTGGTCCCCCTTGCTGATTTTCTTTGTGCTTGCTCAATCATGACTGCCTAGTTGGCATTTTGCATTTTCTTTTTTCAACAGCCCCAAGATAGAGAATAGATGTTTTCTACTCTCATCTTGTGCAAATGAGAGTAAAAACTATTTGAACCCAATGCTTTAGTCAATATATCTGCTATTTGTAAGCCACTATTAACATGTTTGGTGACAACAATCCCTTCTTGAATTTTATCACGAATCAAGTGGCAATCAAGCTCTATGTGTTTAGTCCACTCATGAAAAACCCTATGTGTAATGCAGCCTTGTTATCACAAAACAATAAGGCTGCTTGAGGATGATCCACCATCAAAATCTTGAAGTAAAAATCTGAACCAACTTAGCAGCAGGAACTTGCCATTGCCCTCTACTCAGCCTCAGTTGAGGACCTTGAGATGGTAATTTGCTTTTTAGATTTCCAAGATACCAAAGAAGAACTAAGAAAAACGCAATATCTCGTCACAGACCAGCGTGTATCTATGCATGCCCCCCCAAATCTGAATCACAATAGGCTTTAAGTTGAAGGTCTGACTGTGAAGAATATAACAATCCTTGACCTGGAGCTCACTTTATGTATCTCAGCACTCTATAAGCAATATTCAAGTGTGGGATTCTAGGAGCTTGCATAAATTGGCTAAGTAGTTGTACTGAATAAGCCAAATCTGGTCTGGTAATGGTGAGATAAAGTAGTCTACCAACTAGTCTCCTATAAATAGAAGGGTCTTTGAGTAGCTCACCTTGGTCTTTAAAGATCCTACAATTCTAATCTAAAGGTATCTTGCTTGGTGCTGCTCTAATGGTTCCTGAATCAGCCAATATATCTAGTGCATACTTCATTTGACAAAAGTAAATTCCGTTCTCTGATCTGGCCACTTCCGACAGAAGAAAATACTTCAAGTTACCTAAGTCCTTGATTTTGAATTTGTCATAAAGGGAAGATATGAGAGAGTACATAATTTCCATATCATTTCCAACCACTATGAGATCATCTACGTAAACAAGAATGGTAGTGAAAGAGTTCTTTACCGATCTTGTAAAAAGCTATAATCAGCTTTTGACTATTTGAAACCTTGCTGAATGATAAAATCTGAAAGCTTGGCATACCATTGTCTCGAGGCCTGCTTGAATCCATATAAACTCTTACGAAGTTTGCAAACCTTTGGATATTAGCATAACATGGTGGAAGCTCCATATAGACTTCATCATCTAAATCACCATGTAAAAGCGCATTGTTCACATCTAATTGATGCAAATTCCATCCTTTAGCTGCCACAACAGCAAGTAATGTCCTAACTGTTACCGATTTCACTACAGGAGAAAAAGTTTCATGATAATCTAGACCCTCTTGTTGTGTATAACCTTTTGCTACTAGTCGTGCATTATACCTCTCAACTATCCCATCCACATTGTATTTGATTTTGTACACCCATTTACACCCCATAGCTTTTTTTCTAGGAGGTAAATCAACCACAATCGAAGTGATATTTAACTCTAAAGCTTCTATCTTAGCTTGCATTGCCTTACACCAATCAGGGGATTTAACAGCTAGCATATGTACTAGGTTCTGTGTATTTTGTGATTGAAGTGACAAAAGCTTTATGTGTCTGAGACAATTTATTATAAGAGAGAGTTGCATCAAGAGGATAAGCATTACCTGAAAGTGTTGGACCTTCTTCGTTGCTCAATTTCTGTGCATGGCGAAGCGAAAAAGCTTGTTGACAAATGAAGTCTAGCAAATAGGCAGGTGCTCATTTCTCTCTAGTGGATATCCTAAGCAAGTGCGGACTTGAGTGAATGGTATGCGAAGATTCTGTGAAAGATTAAAAAGAATTTTCTGTGTTTGAAACATCAGTTGGATGTTCTATATTGACTTATGGTTCGGGTTGGTGGAGAAAAGCCTCGAGAGGGTAGTCAAAATTAGTCTCCAACGGTTGAGGATAAGGTAAAATGATTGCATTTGGCAGGTTTTGATAGTATGCGTAATGCCAATTTTGTATGGAAATATTTTCTCATGAAAGATCACATTTCTAGAAATAAAAATTCTTTTTGTTTCAATTTCAAGTAACTCATAACCTTTAACTCCGAAAGGATACCCAAGAACACACACTTTCTTGCTGTAGGATCAAATTTGTGCCTATTGTTGACAAGAGTGAAAGCAAAAGCTAAACAACCAAAAACTTTAAGGTGATAGTAGACATGTTTAGATTTGAAAAGGAGCTCGAAAGGTGTTTTATTTTTGAGAAGTGGTGAGGGTGTTCTATTTATAAGGTAAACTCCCGTGAGAACACAGTCACTCTAATATCTTATTGGAATTCCACTTTGAAATTTTAGGGCCCTAGCAACGTTTAAAATATGTTGGTGCTTTCTCTCTACAATGACATTTTCTTGAGGAGTCTCAACACAGGTTTTCTAATGTATTATGCCTTTTCTTGAATAAAATTCTTTCATATCAAACTCCCCTCCGTTATCATTTCTAATCACTTTTATCTTAGAATAAAATTGGGTTTCAATCATCACATAGAATTGTTGCAAAAACCTAGTAGCATCTAATTTTAATTTCAACATATATACCCAAGTACAACGACTAAAATCATCCACAATACTAAGATAGTATTTTGATCCATCATGACTAACTTCATTACATGGTCCCCAAATGTCACAATGAATTAAGTCAAAGCATTTTTCAAACCTATGATGACTAGCAAGGAAAGGAAGTTTATGTAACTTTGCTAATGGACAAACAGATCAGGGTGCAAGACTAGCATGAATTTCATAAATGTATTCTTTACTAACTAAACTCAACCTATGATCAGAAAGGTGTCCAAGTTTGTAATGCCAAAGGTTAAAATCTTCAGAATTGCTGGTGGCTGAAGCTGAAATGGAGGTAAAATTGGTCAAGGAAGGCAGGGCTTCTACTAAAGCTGTGGGAGAGACTTTATTCCTCATTAGATGGTACAAACCGTCCTTCACTTCACACATGCCAATCGTTTTCTAAGTTGAAAGGTCCTAAATGAAACAATTCCAGGCAAAAATATGAGGCAACATTTTGAGCTTTGAGTTAATCTTCTAGCAGATATGAGATTAAAAGAAAATGATGGAACACAGAGAACATTATGTAGAATCAAGTTCTCAAATAATTTTACTGGTCCAACATGAGTAACATCAACAACTTCACCATTTGGAAGAGCCACAGAATATGCAGCTACTGTTTTGATGGTTGCAAAGAAAGAGGTTGAACAAACCATGTGATCTGTGGCTCCAGTGTCCAATATCCAAAGTGTATCAAAAGTGTCATGTGATTTTTTTGCTATGAACAGAGAGGCAAAGAGAAATACCAAAGATCATTGACAGATCAAATTCAGTATATGAAGATGGTATGACAGAATGAACTTGATTAATTGAAGGTGTGTAAGTCTGGCTTGGTTGGGACTTGAGTAAGGCAATTAGCTGTAAATATTACTCTTAACTGAGTGGCACTTGACTGTTGACTTGCTCCTGTCCAGATGACATGATAGTGGTGATTTGGTTGGCTAATGTTGGTCTGCCCTTCTCATAGAGTTTGTGGCCTGGTGGATAGCCATTTAGCTTGAAGCATTTCTCTGTACTATGACCAAGCATTCTACAATAACTACACATCGGCTTATCAGGGTTAGCTTTAAGGCATCTCTCCATAGAATGTCCAGGAACTTTATAGAACGTGCAATAATATTTCCTTTAAGATGTAACATTCTGTCTTCCAGTACCTTTAGAAGTTGTCATGAAAGCCATGGAATCACTGACAGGGTTGTCTAGAGAAATTTGTCGACGTTTTTCCCCTTGTTGTATAATGGAGTACACTTCATTAAGGCTGGAAAAAGGCTTGATTAAAAGAATTTGAGCCTTGAGAGCTTTGTATGTGTCATTTAAACCCATAAAAAATTTCATTACCCAATCTCTGTCTTGGTTATTCACTACTCTCTTCAATCCCCCACATGTACAGTTAGGAATTGACTCATAATTCATTAGTTCATCCAGCAGTGTTTTTAGTGTAGAGTATTATATACTCACAGTATCTTGGTTTTTCATCAACATTGCAATACCTTGCTTTACTTCATAGATCCTAGGAGTATTATGTTGGGCAAGTCGTTCCAGTTCCTGCCATAGTTGATGAGCAGTCTCGGCATAAAGAGTGCTACTCTTGATGTCGACGGAGATGGTATTCTGCAACCAAGTGATGACAATGTTATTGCAATGAAGCCAATGGTCCATCAATGGGCTGTCAACCTCTAGTGGCTCATGGATACTCCTATCAACAAATTCTAGTTTGTTTTTTTATACGAAGAGCCCTCTTCATTGAGCGTGCTCAGGAATGATAGTTGCTTGAATCAAACATTTGGGCGACAAGCAAAGCTCCACTGCTATCATTGAGACGGATAAAATATGGGCTATTTGGTTGAGAAGGGTCATGAGTGATGGGATTTGGATTTGGATTTGGGGGAGGAGAATTTGAGTTTTGATCATCATTTGTGTTAGCAGGATCAGCCATGGTGCTCTGATACCATATAAGAATTAATTCAACAATGAAAAACAGAAAAACAAACTGATTTGAGAGAAACTGTATATTCATTTCCCCTTCTTTTGTTACGTACATAGAGTCCTATATATATATATATTTAACATTTTAAGATAGAACCCTAAACCTTAACATAGTATCAGAGTTCATTAACCTTTAACGAGCAATTAGATCTGGTTAAAACTCCAAAAGTGAGCATATGAATTTAAAGATTGGTCTGCTCAAACGAGCCATCATCTTGGGGAGACATGTTAAGAGATAAAATTCTATATCGAATAAAAATGTAAACATAAATCAACTTATAAAAGATTGTGATACTCCTTTTAATAAAGTTGATATTTTAAGATGTAATTTTAAACCTTAACAAATATATGCTGTATAAAAAACAAAAACAAACATAAAATATTCTCCCGTGCTATGCACAAACAATTAAACAAAAAATGGATTAGGGGGATTCCAATGACGTTTCCTTTTATAACCTCCAGACTCCTGTGGTCCCCTTGCTGAATTTTTTTTTTTTGTACTTGCTTAATCATGAATGCCTAATTGGCATTTTGTATTTTCTTCTTTCAAAATAAATCTATCTTTCATTTATTGTTTATTTGTGTCCAGACGGTTTCACACTTAAATGGGTTCCTTGTATTGTAGCGAAACGGGTTCCAATGCTGTAGTACTTTATTTGAGGCAAGAAAGGCAACAGTACACGTGATATTTTGTTTTCTAGTGTTGTCCAAATGTGGGCCCTACTTAGTGACTTTTTCACATTGATTTTTGTGGTAGTATAATAGTAGATCTTTTGTCTTCCCATTTTCAATGTTAATGAAAGCAGTGAAAGGACGGTCATCTGTGACATTTATTGTAGCAACGTGATGTGTTTTTCCCTTCTTTTTCTTTATTTTTTGAAAAAATCCAATTGTACAATCACTAGGAAATTGTAATCTTTACACTTTATCATATTAGGATGTGATCCACTAATTAATTTCAATGTTAATATAATTAGAGGACTGTAACTTTTACGATCTCCGGTCGCTTGATTAGTTTTTCTTTTTTTTTTTTTCCAGCAAAAAATCACTGGTTTCTGAGATGAGTTGCCGCAAAGGTGAATTTATTACTGGTACATGTTTATCTTCAATTTTATGAATATATTTGCATATACACTGATAGCACAACGCTTGTTGTGTCTGGATGATTTTACCTCTTTTATTTTTCATTTGGATCTTAAATTTTGAAGATGGAAATTTAAACCTTGAATTACAGAGTGGTCGATGTTCTGTGTGTATTAGCAACATTGTTTATTTTTTCTACTTCGGATCGTTCTTATTTCCTTATCTTTCACTTTTCTTGTTGACTATAGACTATAGTTTGTTAATTAATTTTGATAAAAAAAATGCTTTCTCCCATTTTAACGTGCACCAAATAGGCTCTTATCGAAGAATGCATTTAACAGGTCGAATTTCTCTCTTTTTTTTTTCTCCAAATTTTGTTCTTTGTAACGTCAAATACTGAAAAACTTTTGAGAGATGTTTGAGTTGAGAATGAATTTGATCCGAAAATAAGGATTTTGAGTTCCTTACTGGAACTGTAATTTTTTTCCTTTTTCAATGTAAGTGAACGATTGAGAAATTACAAGGGATGGAAAACAGTTCTTTCTCTGAAGAAGCTCTGTTGCTGGAAAAAACTTCAACTCACAATCCTTATGTACTGTACTATATACATCCTTTTTACTTCAACAGTTCTTTCACTAAGTTTTGTTTGTTTAAGAATTTAATACTCTCTTCTGCGGATGTGCCGTAGAAGCCATTTATTTATTTCGTGGATTGATGGAACGGTATAGTGAAAAGAAACAAGATTATTATTTGATTTTATTCATTTAGAGAAAACAGGTAATTGCATGCTTTGGTAGTTTGTCGTTGAATGGTAGAGGCAAAAATATGGAGGATCTATCTCATAGAGTTACTGCCTTAAGTATTTAGTTTTGACAATGAATAAGGAAAGATGACTTGAAGAGGATGAAATGTCTAGAATTAGAGCATGTGGATGAAATAAAGAATTTGTGTTAAGAGTTTTACAGAATTTGTCTACAATTATTAAGCAAACTATAATTCAGGATGATGGTGTTCTTGAAGCTTCGTTTCAACAACATTGGTTGAAATGAAGATTTTTGTTCTTCTTTTCACTACCCTGGCTGTATTTGCACCACTGGCCATCTGAAAACTCATTGGTGAGTTCCTTTTAATTTGAAAAACATATGGAAATTAATACTTGGATGTCTTGATAGTAATACACTTAATGAATGTTAAATCTTATTCTCATTAGTAAATTGATTGGTTGAAGTTGTCTGAGAAGCTTACTAACCGTGTAATAAGGAATTCGTCATCCAAGCTAGTGATGTTGACAGACCTGGAGCCACTGAAGGTTGGACTTCAAGGGGAAAACATATAATAAACTTGATAAAAGGTATGATCTACCTGAGATCTCCATAAGTTCTTTTTGAAGTCGTTTAGTCTTTAATGTGCCATCACTACTCAAACTTTAATTCGTGTTTTTCATTCATTTCAAATAAATATTGAACCTTTGTTTAACTATAATTCATTCTGAATTTGGTTTTACACAACGAATTGCATGTTGCTATGCTTTGGATCTGCATGTGGCCTATTGAATTTTACTCATTTCGAAGTGGATTAAATTTTTCTATGTTTATAAGTTTTGTGGATGATGTGCTGGTTGGGGAAAATGGAAGCGTTAAGCATTCTAAATTTGTTTTGGGAACCTCTATCGTTGTGTGGATTTTTATTTTGGTTGTTGGGAATTGAATTTTGGCATTATATGATTTATTGCTCTAGGATCATGATATCTCTTGGAATTTCTAGGCATCGAAAACCTTTTCATTTTGTTATTAAATGTATTTTCATCTACTTTCCAATTACATACAGATTGTTATTTGGGAGGAGAGGAAGGTATTTGGTTCTTGAAGGAAAATTCTTAACGAAAATGGAATGTCAAAAAGACTTGCTCCTTTAAATACTCTAAATGGGTGGAAAGAAAATGGGTCCGTTTGATTACAAATCTGAAAAATGGGTGGAAAGAAAATGAAGTTTAGGAAATTGAATTGTCTAGAAATTGTTTTATTGGGAATTGTAATTAATCGTGTTTCATTGATATAATTTTTATATATATATATATCAAATACCATTCGTTTGACTTTGTTTTGTATGGAAATTGTCAATAAAAGTGATACATTTTTTTACCATTGTGTTTAGAATGTTTTCCATTTGCCCCAACACATAAAAAAAATAAAATTCAGCAGACTTAGAAACCATTTTCCCACCTAAATGTTGGGAAAATGGTTTTCTTAATTTGGAGGAATTGGTGCACGTGTGGGTGGAAATTGTTTTTCATGACAAATTTTTCCATCAAACAACAATAAATCATGGAAAATGGAAATTCCATGGAAAACAAGAGCTATCAAACATAGCCTAATATTGAATTATACATGATGTTTTTCCATTTATATGCATATCAAACTTTACTCTGGTAGGCAAGGTATCAAAGATTAAATGATGTGAAAAACAGTTGCAGTAAACTTAGGATACTGCAAGAAATTAAGAGATTATCCATGGAGGAAATACCTGTGAATAGCCGGTTGAAAAGACCAATATTCAAGTTTAGCCTTTGACCAAGAAATAGCATTAAAAAAAAAAAACCAAAACTAATTTTAAATACTTAAAAAAGCAAAAAGGCGACCAAAAAAGGGCCATCTACACACCGAGAATCGACGAGACAGGTTAGTTTTGAACTATTGTTGTGATTTTCTTCAAATTTTTTTGAAATGGTTTTTTATTTTGTTTGATTCTGTTGTAGATCGGGTGGAATAAATGATTATGGTCATTGTTAGTGTTATCTAAATGGATTTATGAAGCTTGGGTGGCCGAAAATGGAGTTTTCGGCTCCATTTTCGGCCAAATCGTGTAGGGAACCGCTGTTAATAGCGGTTCTTTTTTGGGCCTTTCTTTTTTTATTTTTAGACAACGGCGCTAACTTTTTTTATTTTAAAATTAGATTGGGCCGCCTGTTAAGGGCTCAGAAACTTTTTTTTTTTTTTTAAATTTTATTAAGAAATGAATTTTAAAAAATTAAATATTTTACATAATTAAATAAATAGTAGCCCAAACTTTTTCATTTTAAAATAAGATTCGGTTGCCCAGAAACTATTTTTTTTTAATTTTATTAAGAAATGAATTTTAAAAAATTAAATATTTTACGTAATTAAATAAATATTTATTTAAATTAACATTTTACATAAAAAATTAAATATTTTACGTAATTAAATAAATATTTATATAAAATTTATATAATTCAATAATTTACGAAATTGAAAAATATTTATAAAATTTAATATTTTAAGAAATTGAATAATATTTAGATAATTAAATTAATAATTTTGATTTGAGTATCGAGCAATATTAAATATTATATTTTAACAAATTAGACAATTAAATATTATTATTTTAACAAATCTCCATTCCATTCCATCTCCATTATACCTCCAATAGCTAATTAACATCCTCTTGTGTAAAATATATTGGGGGATCTTGTCAAGCCTCAAAGTACCTCTTCTTGTCCATCTAAATCTTTTGGAAGAACAATTTATATTTGTAGAAAAAGTTACTTATAATTAACTTTTATATTTTAAATTTAAATTAAGAAAATTGTAGTCTTGAATTTTTTATTTTTCAATACGTTTATAATTTTCTAATACGATATCACCACATGATGTATTAATAAATAATCATGCTACATGTATATCATTCTTTACATCTTTGTTTACACGCTTACAAATGGCACAATCACATATTTTGATTTCCACAACACATTTTCACATCATTGCCTAGATTGTGTTACATAGGGAATGTTATCCATGATGGGAAGCAATATGTACATATAACTTAATTCATTAATAAAATACACCCTGATGACCTTAATACAAACCTTCGTAGTCCAATCCCTCCTCCTCATATCCCTACTCCATTGATGCACCCAAGGGGTTCGTTTGATGCTATTTATGGATTATGGAAGATAGGATCGTAAGAGATAAAAATTAGGGAGGATAGGATTAAAAAATTATAATAAGATAGATTAAAATATATGTTGTAATACAAACTTTTGATGCTACGTCGTATTAAAAAATTGTATGAGTAATGATAAATAAAAAATCTATGAAAATAATTTTTACTTTCAAGTTAATTTATTTTACTTATAAGTAATTGTTTACGTATAAATAAATTTTGTGCTTACAAGTAATTTTCTACTTATGGATGAATTGTTGTAGTTATAGGTAGGGGTGTAAACGGTCTGATTTTACCGATTTTTGACAAATTTTCAAACCAAATCGTTTCAACCGGTTTGAGAAAAACTCAAACCTAAACCAAACCGTTTTGACCGATTTGAAAAAAATTCAAACCTAAACCTAACGGTTTGGTCCGGTTTTAAACCGCCGGTTTCGCGTATAATTTTTTTTCTGTCTAGTGTCTATTTTTATGCCATTAATTCAATATATATTTATATCTTACTGACAATAAATCTAAAATAAACTAAATATATTTACTATAAATTTAAATACGAACAAAATCAAAGTAAAATCACAATAAAGTAAAATCACAGTTACATTATTTCACGGGCAACTTAGACGGTTTACATGTTTAAGAATCAAGAACAAACATCTATGTAACTAAAATCACAGAATTTCGAAAATAGAAATAATTCACATGTCACAAAAAATCACGAATTTAGGGATTTTCAAGAATCAATATGACAAACTATGTTTTGTAATAACTTAAACGGTTTCCATGTTCAAGAATCAAGAACGCACAGTTATGTAACTAAAATCACAAAAAAAAAAAAAAAATAAATAAAATTCACAGAACTAACCCACAGGTCACAAAAAATCACGCAGTCTTGCAACGAAATTGAAGGCTATCAGTTGTGACTGACCGTAGACTGTTGACCTATGGTTGATCATGACCTTAATGTTTTGATTATAACAAACAAGTCCATCTTATTTACTAACAAATTGAATTGAGTGTTTAAGCCTTCAAAGTTATAAAGATTATTATTCACACTCAAATGAAGTACAAGTGAAGGTTAAATGAGCATTCAAGATAATTCATTCGAGACAACAGTGATTTGCATGCCATAATCAAATGATTCAAATTGGAACTTAACAGAATTGTAAATCAAGATATAAGTCAAAGAGAGGCTTGAAGAGATCAAGAACATTGAAGATAGAGTTATTTATCGAACCTCGTTTATATATGTAAAGGTATAACTCGTCAATGTTTAGTAAGTGCATAAGCTCAAATATTTCTCATAAATTCATTATCAAAAACCTTGAAAAATCATTTTCAAATGTCTCTCAAAAGATCACACTTCAACTTTCAATCAAAAAGTTATACTCCAGTTTCCAATCTCATATTGGGACAGATATTTGACACTGAAGATGATCTAATTTGAAGATTATTTCTGAAGAAAAGTTGTAGCCCTTTGAGTTAGCTTTCCAACCCATTTTGAATCACCTTAATCGGATATCGATAGAGAAAGATATGATCAAAATACTGAAAGCTGTCCGGTCTGGATACTTCGGTTGACCGAAACCATTTCGGTCGACCGAAAGTAACGGTCTGATTTCCAACGGGTAGATTTTCAAAATTGACACTTTCGGTCGACCGAAAGGTACTGTTCACTCGACCGAAAGTTCCTGCAACCTTCCTTTCTTGCTCTATAAATATCCATCTCTTCTCCATTCATTTTCAACAACTTAGAAGAGATTTTTGAGAGCTTTTTGATTGAGAAATCATTGATATTACTTGAGTTTAAATTCTATTTCATTTATTACAAAGAATTTCTTGATTGTTCCAACATATTTTATTCATTTTATCAAGAAATCTTTTTAGCAAAGACCTCTCCACAAACTTCATCTATTCTTCATTCTTGATAAAAGTTTTCTTTACCAACACTTTGATTTAAAGTGTAAATCTCTCTTCATACTTAACTTGTATTATTTGTTAAGAGAGATCATTGGTTTGAAAACTTTGATACAAAGAATTTCTTGATTGATCAAAACTAGTTTCATCTATTTCATCAAGAATTCTTTTTGCAAAGAAACTTTCTCAATCTCATCTATTCTTCAATTCTTAATAAAAGTTTTCTTTGCCAACACTTTGATTTAAAGTGTAAATCTCTCTTCATACTTAACTTGTATTATTTGTTAAGGGAGATCATTGGTTGAAAAACTTTGATACAAAGATACAAACTATTTCATTATTCATCATTCATCAAAGTTTACAACATCAACATTTGAGCTTCACTATTTGCTATCTATTGAAGTGTTTACCTAACTCTCTAATACTTAACTTGATTATATCATTTGTTAAGAGAGTTTCTTCATTGTAAAATTATCACTTATTTCTTGACGGTTTCGAGAGCCTTGTGAAAACTCGATTGTAAGGATAGGTGCTCCTTGTTGTAAGTCACCTAAGGATAAGTGCTCCTTGTTGTAAGTCACTTAAGGGTAGGTGCTCCTTGTTGTAAGTCACCTAAGGATAAGTGCTCCTTGTTGTAAGTCACTTAAGGATTGGTACTCCTTGTTGTAAGTTACCATTATAGTGCATTTGGCCTTGCTCGTGACGGAGAGCTTGGTAACGGGGGACGTAGATCATTGCATTGGATCGAACCTCCATAACATATCGTTTGCATTCTCTATCCCTTTTACTTAACGCATTTACTTCGCACTAACTTATATTGTTCTATTTACGCATTTACTTGTGTTTAGAATATTTGCGCATTCACTATATTAGAATCTTGAGTAATTAACGAAAAAGTTTCAATAACCAATTCACCCCCTCTTGGTTAGTTATTCTTGGGCTAACATAGACCACCAGCGACCGTCCCTGACAACTGAAAATTCTGACCGTAGACTACCGACTATTTGAGAAAAATTCAGGAGCGAGAGAGAGAGAGAGAGAGCAGCGAGCGAGAGAGAGAAATGGAAGGTTAGGGATTAGGGTTGTGTTTGTGAGAGTTTGAGTTCGTTTTTTTTTTTTTTTTTTTTAATTAGGATATTTGATCGGGTTGGGATTTGGACGAGTCGAAAATCGTAATAACTAATAGGAAATTAGAAATTGAAAAAAATACCAACAAAATGACAAAATTATTTAATTTACAAAATTGGAATTTTGGATAAATTTTCAAAAAAATTCAATTTTTTATTTTTTATTTTATATTTTTTTTCGTCAGTCCGGTTTGGTTTTAAACCGTAATTAAAATTCTCAAACCTAAACGAAACCGTTTTTGACCTGTTTGATTTAGTTCAAAACCATTTCGTTGACGGGTCCACGTGGCACCAAACCGCCAGTTTCGAAATTGCGATTTCGGTTCGATTTTTTGATTTAGCGGTTTTTGTTTACAACCCTAGTTATAGGTAATTTTTTTAGCATATAAGTGGACTTTTACAATTTTTTTTTAAAGTAAAAAAGGGCTTTCATTAATATCATTGCTCACAATTACAGCACTTGAGATCAAAAATTGAAATACAATCAACTCAATTACAAGCAATGACAAATGAAACAACATTATGGAAAACCTTATTCTCTTTTGACCTTTGCTAGAAATGAAATGACACATACCAACACCTACATTTTAGGTTGCCTCCCTCGTCTACCCATAAAGTCTAGATGATGCTTGAAAAATGGTGAACTCCATTAGAGCCATCACTTACTTCGGTGAGAATTAAAATCATAAATTTTAATAAAAAATGATGAAATGTGTAGCTGACAAGTTATGTATTCCATAAAATATGTGGTCAGAATTAATTCTTCATTTCGATTGAAGATTTTATTTGAATTTTAATCTCCACTTCATATTTAACCACACGTGATGAACACCCTTGCTTGTCGGACGAGTGGAAAATTTTTGAGTATTTTGACTGAAGCAAGGGAAGCGCTGGTGGGCAACGCATCATCATGGCAACAGTACACCCACATCAAATCCGTACACTTGACTCGCAAGACCTCACTTCAAACCTTCAATCTTCTCCATTTTTTTAAAAAAGAAAATTCAAGAACTCTATTTCTCTTGTGCGTGGTCACAAAAATATCAGACGGTTTGGGAGGTTCATGAAGTTTCCAGGTTTTTCTACCAACTTAATAAAAAATACACGTTTGAGAGGTTCACGAAGTTTCGAGCTCTGTCTACCAACTTTTAAATCAAAGACATGTTCAGCCCAGTTTGATAATTATTATTTTAAATTTTTATAATTTTTATATTCATTTTTAACCACATATTTATACAATAAAATATCAATAAAATATTTTATACGTAAATAAAAAAAATCATTTTTAATCATACATTTTTCAAAAAATTATTATTCAAAATTTAATTTTTTTAAAAATAATGACCATAAAAATTATCCTTGTATGATTAATACCGGTACGATTTGGCTTTTTTGAAATCAATAAATAGCAAGTACCCAATCGCGAATATTCATCTCTCCCTCTCTATCGTATCTGCGTCTGTGTCTCGAAATGGAAAACAGCGTCAAAAAACCACTTCTTTACCCCGTAAAATATGATCAAATCCCAGATTCATCAGTTCAAGAGTATTCAGTTCAACATTCAATCCGCTCTTTTACTTCATCTTTCACCGCCGACGAAAATGACATCCCTCCAATCAACGGCGTTCGAGTTTTCATTGAACAGTTTTGTATTGAGTCTAGGAAACTCTGGTACCTTGCCGGTCCAGCCATTTTCACTTCCATTTGCCAATACTCCCTCGGCGCCATTACACAAGTCTTCGCCGGCCATATTGGCACTCTCGAACTGGCTGCTTTCTCTGTCGAAAACTCTGTCATCGCCAGTTTTTCTTTCGGAGTCATGGTATACTATTTTTAGTTTTGAGTTCAATGTTAGTTTAAGGTGTTTTTGCGTTTTTGTGATATCTTGACCGGAGCTCGCCAAAAAAGCGGTAGTAAAAGGTAAACTAGCTCTGACACACTATTTTAAATCATCTAGTCTAAAAAGTTTAAATTGTTTGAACAGTTAGGAATGGGAAGTGCACTGGAAACTCTCTGCGGACAAGCCTATGGTGCTGGACAATTCGACATGCTAGGGGTTTACATGCAAAGATCATGGATTATCCTTCTCACAACTGCATTTATTCTAATGTTCTTGTACATTTTCGCGCGGCCACTTCTGTTATTTATAGGCCAGACGCGGGAGATATCACAAGCTACCGGAATAGTTTCGATTTGGATGATACCTCAACTCTATGCATATGCAATGAATTTCCCAATAGCCAAATTCTTGCAAGCACAGAGCAAAATGATGGCCATGGCATGGATTTCTGCCATAGCTTTGGCTCTTCATACTTTATTCAGCTGGCTGTTTATGCTGAAGTTGGGGTGGGGGATGGCGGCCGGGGCAGTGGTATTGAACTTATCGTGGTGGTTTGTAGTGGTGGCGCAGCTGGTTTATATATTCATGGGGTACTGTGGTAGAGCTTGGACTGGATTTTCATGGAAGGCCTTTCAAAATCTGTGGGGTTTTGTTAGGTTATCCCTTGCATCAGCAGTTATGTTATGGTAAGTAAACTAATAACATATTATCTAATTTTTCTTAGCTGTTCCATGTTCTTACTATTAATTACTCAGAAAATCAGTACTAAGAGAAATGATTTTTTGTCTATAATTGATACTAATTTTAGCATTGTACTAAATTGCATTGAATAAATAGAAAACTGGAAGCTTCCACTGCTTGGCCCTATTTTCTTAAGGTCAATTTTCTCCAAATTTCGTCGTTTTTAATAAAATATTTTTATATCTGAGCACGGAATATTTTTTTTGTACTTTTTAATCACGTACTTACCTTAAAAAACACTTTTCACAAAATCACTTTTCATATAAATTCATATAATTTTTTTTAATATTGTCTTTGTGATTCTCAATTATATGAATTTATAGTGTTACTGTAGTACTGTTCCATTTATTGTTTTATGTTCTTACTATTAATTACTCAGAAAATCAGTACTAAGAGAAATGAATTTTTGTTTATAATTGATACTAATTTTAGCATTGTAATATATTTAAATTGAATTGGATAAATAGAAAACTGGCAGTTTCCACTGTTTTAACGTTGACTAGCCTATAAGGTTGCACCTCTGTACTATGGTGCTTAAAAGCGAATTTTAACAGTTTCTTTTAAAATGAAAAAGCAGCTAAAAACGATTCCGATTCGTAAGGGCGATCAAATATCTTTGTTTAATTTAATGTTTTCTTATCCATATATTTACAGCTTGGAAGTGTGGTACTACACGGCTTTACTCCTATTTGCTGGATATTTGGAGAATGCAGAACTTCAAGTTGATGCTTTATCCGTATGGTCAGTAGCTATATTATTGGTCCGCACAAAAAGCGTTTTTAGTTATCCTTTACCAACGATTCTTTTTCCAATTCGACACACTTTTTCAAAAGTCGTGTTTATAAAGCAGAAACGTGAGGTATCCAAAGTTTGTAGAGATTAAGGTTTAGGGTTCTAGTAATAATAAATAATTTTTTTTTTTTCCTGTATAGTGAAATAAAAATCCACTTTTATGATAAATTTTACAGCATGAACATTGTGCTATGGGTAACCACAGTAGCCATTGGATGGAATGCAGCAGTAAGGTTAGTATTGAAATTTCTGAAGTCGCATTTTTTGAAAAGTATTTTCAATAAATGACGTCAAAAAGAAAAATAAATTTTTTTATTCATATAAAATTTTGCAGTGTAAGAGTGTCGAATGAACTAGGGGCTGCTCATCCAAGAAAGGCCAAATTTTCAGTGGTGGTGGTGGTCGTTTCTTCCTTCACGATCGGCCTCGTCGTCGCCATCTTTCTCCTCAGCTTCAGTGAACAATATCCTTCATTATTTGTAGATAGCGTTCAAGTGAGAAAACTTGTGTCCAACCTCACCCCATTGCTTGCATTTTGCATTGTCATCAATGCTATTCAACCCGCTCTATCAGGTATGTATACGTTCTTTTACCGATTGAATATTTTCTCGTAGAAAGATGACCTGGTTTACAAGGCTATGAAATAGAAAGATTCCATTATAATATGTGGTTTAAGGAGAGATCATCATTGGAGCGACAAAATGGTCATTACCAAAGTGATAACACATTAAAACACTTCATCGTATGACTTAATTATTTCGATTATCAGATTTCTGGCTTCAAAATTTATATAATTACATAATCGCCTAATGTAAATCGGTTGGTGCAGGAGTGGCCGTTGGAGCTGGATGGCAAGCTTTAGTTGCTTATGTGAATATTGTATGCTACTATTTGATTGGCATTCCTTTGGGACTCGTATTAGGGTTTGTAGTAAACTGGAGTGTTCGGGTAAGTGTATAAGTTCATAAAATAGAATTCTATAATTAATAAAAATTTAATTCATATTTACTTGTGATGATTTTCAGGGTATTTGGTTTGGAATGATATTTGGAACAATAATACAAACTCTCGCCCTCTTTTATATTGTTTACAGAACCAACTGGAATAAAGAGGTCAGTTTAACCTAGCACCTTTTTTTTTTTTTTTTTTTTTTATAAATGTAATAAATTTGAGATAAATTGCGTAAATTCTGATCTTCTTTGAATTATAAGCAGGCTTCTGTTGCGACCAAAAGAATCAAACAATGGGGAGGAGATGATGATAAAGTGTAGAAGGATGTAGAGAACTTAACGGGGAGCAAATGAAAAGTTACGAGTCTTAATGCAATCGACTTAAAATTATTAATAATAAGGTTTAATTGATCTTATTGTTGATTTTGTGTCAACTGTCGAGGGGTTTTGTATAATCTTAAAATTTTTATTTTACTTTCAGTAATTTTATTTTTAGTACTGAATTTGTTTTAAATCATCATATGCATTGTTGACCCCACAAATGAACTCAACAAATGTCGGGTCTACTCTCACTACGTCAAGCGTTGATCTGGCACAATTCTATCGGAATAGGGATGGTAGTAGCTATATTGGAATGATCGTGGGAAGAATTTTTCGGAGATACACAAATGTTGAGACTCCGGCGATTGGATTTGATCGCAATCACGCTATTAATGATTGCCGCTTTTTCTATTTGCTAATAAACGTTGTATTTGTTATGGAATATGTGGAAGGATAGATATAATGAATATATTTGCCATTTTTTCTTTCCCGCGTTTCACCCTCCCTTTTTTATACAAAGGAAGACTATTTATACTGTTCTAACTGATGTGGTGATTGTGAGATCCACGTGGCAACATCTCCTATACTGAAACTTCACATCACATCCATTCGTTACATTTAATATTTGATAGAGTGTCAGCCGCACAAAAAGTAGACTGACAACGCCATTAAAAAGTTATTGACACTTTACTGCGGACTTCCTATCAATCAGTTCTAAGAGATCTTCAAATCTATTGAGGCAACGTTGGCTTATGGGTTTCAAACGACCCTGTGATAACCTCGGATTGGATTGTGCTTCGCCTTTGAGGAAGTGTTTCAATCCAAGGCTCATAGTGTAAGGACTTCGTCCCATTTTCTCCTTTGGACTTCTGACCTATTGGCCTTCCTTTTGACTCCTCATCAGCTGTACTGCCACGTGGCATGCCACGTAGCCCAACTTCTTCATACCCCGAAATTGGGGGATAACAATAGTTCTCCAAGTCTAGGCATGATTATTTATGTAATGCATGGATTTGAAAGTAAAATTGAGATAGAGCTTCAGGTTAAAAAGATGTCCTTGCAGAACTTCGTGCTTCCTTAGAGCTTTGGAAAAAATACGCTCTCTTAGAGCCTTAGAAAAATTGCTCTTTTAGAGCTTTTAGAAAGAATATGCTCTCTTAGAGCTTCGGACAGAATATGCTCTCTTAGAGCCTCAGAAAAACATGCTCTTGTAGAGCTTTTAGAAAGAATATGCTCTCTTAGAGCCTTAGAAAAATATGCTTTTTTAGAGCTTTTAGAAAGAATATGCTCTCTTAGAGCTTCATGCTCTCTTAGAACTTTGGAAATAATATGCTCTTTTAGAGCTTTGTTGGCGAGATCCCTTCAAATTTTCTTAAATGGCCGAGGCTCCTTCCCTTGTTTAAATGAAGCATGAACAATGACTGGCCTCGGATTGATGATTACGAGGATTTGTTATTTTCCCGACCACGTTGAGATTTACGAAACGTTTTAATCATGGAGCCTCAATGATTTGATGTCATGGTACATTCCTAAGAAAAACAGTTGGGGTCATTTCAACTTCCAACACACGCAATAGCCGTCACATTAAGTGCATAATGACGATTGTTTCCCACGTTCTTCAATAAGATTTCAGATACGTGTAAGCCACGTCAAGATCTTAGCATTTGAAGGCCAAACGTCAGACATTGTGAGTGGCTTGGATTATAAATCTTGTTAATCCATGGTTGGATGGTCCGGATCGAGATCCAACGGCTAGGATTGAGTGAGTTTGCCTATAAAAGGCATAGAACTTTTTGAAGGAATTTCTTTATTCTTTCTTGCAAGTACTCCCGCACTCTTCTTTTTCAAGTTCCTGAATCCTTTGAACTTTTTCTTCTCAGAATTCCCTCGAGAGTTCTCTTGTCTTTTTCTTCTTATTTTCTTTGGGAAACCCGTAAGTATCATAACTTTTCTCCTTATTTGCAAAGTTAATGGCTACGTCAAAACCATCAGGGGAACAAGTGAATGTTAGTGAGTTAGCCCATGTGTTGGGTTTTCAAATAACAAATACTGCCGACCTTGTTAGGGCTGTAGAGGCTAGGAGGGGCGCTTCGATTTCTGGGGATGTCGGTGGTAGTGACGAGACAGTTTGGGGGCGTTCGAAATTCGATCCTCTGTAGATCCGACCTACTTGCTCACCCTTAGAGAGAAATATAGGATTCCTTATGACATCGAACTCCTTTCTCCTTCTGTGAGTGAACGAGCCTGTTATCCTAGGTAGGGATGTGTTGCCATAAGTGAGTTCCTGTCGAAAGCGGGCTTGGTTTACTGATCCATCCTTTCTTTCAGGCCGTCCTCAGATCTCTAGGTGAGGATATGCCTCTGCATGTCTTCCAAACGGTTCCTCAGATCTCTAGGTGAGGATATGCCTCTGCATGTCTTCCAAACGGTTTACCAACCCAGGTCAGTAGGAAAGAGGGACTTAAGGGGGTGGTATTCGTTGTGCCCTTGGGGATCGCATTCCCCCTTTGTGGTGAGTTTTCCAACCTCCATCAAAGGGTGGAATGAAACTTGTTTCTAGGTGAGGGGGAGGTGGTAGGAGTGTGAGGGTGACCTTGTTCCCCATGTCAAAGTCTCAACTTCGTATTCCGATGCTCGTGAGTGTTTTCCTTGTGTTTATGTTTTCCGAACCCATGAGGTCTGATACCTACCCCTTTTTGTGGTTGTATAGGTTCGGTTGAGCGTTTTCAATTTACAGAGAGTGATTGTGGTACTCTGTCTGAAGTGTACAAGAAATCGTTCTCCATCTGAAGTGTACAAGAAATCATCCAGTCGACCCGATTTTTTGAGGACTTCGGATTAATGGCGAAGAGAGGCAGATTTTCACCTGGATACTCTGATGATTATGTAGTTTTGTTATTCACGTGTTGTGCTGATGTTTTCCATTCTTTGGTTTTTGCAGAGAATTTTAATAAAAGGAAGCCTCCCACCCCGGACATGGCTACCATCCTTGTTGCCACTTCCATTATTGGCCGAGGGACGAAGCCCTCATCTGTTAGAGGAAAGCAGGTGAGGGACAAGATTGAGAGGGTCAGCAAGGAGGCTAGCTCTCAAGAAGAAAACCCACTTCCCAAGGACAAGGGAAATAAGGTGATAGAAGAGGAACCAAAGAAGAAGTTCAGAGTTTCGACACCAAGTGGGGCGGGTGGCTCAAATGATGTTCCTCCTTCCCGTTTCGAAGTTCATGTGGGGGGTAAACTGCTGAGTAGCTCGGTGGCTGCAGCCACTGAGAGCCACAAAAAACCATCCATTGTGGAGCCTCTGAGACAAGTCCCTTCGAAGAAGATAAAGGCTGCTAGTGACTCCACAAGCTCCGAGGTTCCAAGAAAGAAAGTAGCTTTGGCCACTCGTTCTGACGCTCTGGCAATTGAGGCCCTCGCCCTCCTTCACTCGGAGATCCAGACAGCTACCACAAGGCCACCAAGGCCGTGAAGGAGGCTGCTAAGGCCAGATCGGAGGTTGCGGCTCTAAGGAAAGAGAAGGAGGAAGAATCCACAAAGTTAGCCTATGCCCTTTCAGAGATTGAATCCTTAAGGAAGGAGGTCCATTTGTGCCAAAGCAAGATGGCTTTAATGATAAAAAAGGTGGAGACCTCTGATACACATAAAAAACTAGCTGTCGAGGCCTTGGGGAAGGCAAATGAGGAGAACTCTACGCTGAAGGGGAAAGTGGAGGAACAAACCTCCCAAGTCGCTGGCCTTATTGAAGAAGTTGAGAGCATCAGAAGTGATGCCGAGGCCGCAAGCAAAGATGCGAAGAAAACTTTTTTGGCCAATTTTCATCTGACTGAGCCCTATCAGCGGTTTGGCATATACTGGAGGCGGTACACATATAATGAAGTCGTTGAATGGTTAGAAGGGCATGCTCAAGACTTCGATTCTTCTGATCTGAGGGCCGAGTTCCTGGGTGATGATGTGGGAAAGGAGGAGCCTCAAACTCCTGCGGAAGAACCTCAAATAATTGAACTTGACGAGGAGAATCCCGAAGAGCAGGCTATTGTACCATTTGTAGCTCCTCAACCCCCACCCTTTGATGTTAGCGGCAATTTCATTGTAATGGCTTCGGCATATTCATTTTCTCTTCGAATGAAATTCTATTTTGTTTTACTCCATTCCTTGTTTGATCTTTTTCTTGAGTGCGTGATTCGTAATTGTTATTGTTAACAACTTCTGTTCCTCATAAGTTTCCAACTAGATAATGTTTGGACACTTAGCACTGTAGGAATAGGTTGAAGCTCTTAGCCTCAATAAAACTTAAATAAATCGAAGCTCTCAGCCTTTGAGGTAATATTTAAATAAATCGAGGCTCTTAGCTTTTGAGAGAAAATTTAAGTAAGTTGAAGCTCTTAGCCTTTGAGATAAAAGATTGAACCTATAGGCTCTTAGCCCTTGCAGGATTAATCGAGGCTTCTTAACTTTAGTTGAGATAATTGATTCATTTTTTTGGAGTAACAAGCACTGCTTTTTCATTAAACAAAACAAACGATTCATACAAGATGTCTTACATTATTGGTATTACCTACGTAAGTTGATGAGTGTTCTACACTCATGATATTTATGTCACTCAATTCGTTATTTTGTCATTCTTGAGAGAGTTTTAGAGTGTTTTTATGTGTGTTTTGATGTTGTGATGTAGGTTGATGAGATTGAAGAAAATAAACAAAAGTTGGAAATGAAATGGCTAAATTGTAAGAGATCTAAAGTTCGGGGACTAAAATGCAAATATTGAAAAGTTATACCGAACCTCACGATGAAGATTTGAGAGTGATCGGAGCCAATTGGATGAAGAAAGATGTCAAAGGGATCAAATTTAGTCAAAATATGATCACAAATCAATTTACAACCGAAAAGTTTTGCTCCAGATTTTTAGTCTCATATTGAGACTCATTTTTGACATAGTGAACGATTGAATTGGAGAATGATGTCTGAAGTAAAGTTGTAGGCCTTTGAGTTAGCTTTCCAACGCAACTTGAATCATCTCAATCGGATATCAGGAGAAAGAGTTATGTTAAAAATACTGAAAGAAGCGTAAACTGAATTTCAGCGAACCGGGCGCCTGGCGCTCAAGATGGGCGCCTTGGCGCCCACAATGCTGAAAATCAGCAGACTACGTGGCGCCCAGGTGCCCAATCTGGGCGCCGGGAGCCCGATACCGAGAAAGAGAAAAAATGGAAATTTTAAAAGATTTTCGGCCTGGTCCAACCCTATTTCGTTTTGCAACTTGTGGACACTATAAATACCATCATAAAGACCTAATTTTAGAGGTTGGAGAAGCAGGAAAAAGATACAAAACGGCTAAATTTTCAAGGACAATAAGAAGAAGGATTTGAAGAAATCAAGTGAAGAAAGGGTGGAAACATCAAAGGGGACTTCGATCAACACTCCAAAAAGAGTTTTTCTTACCTCCTCCTTTATGTTTTTCATTGTAGATTGTTTAAATTTTATGAATTTTTTCATGAACTAAATAATTTAGCTAGGGTTTGATGTAGCCACTTGAGATTATGATTTGATGAATTTATAATTACTTCTTTTGGATTTCCCACGTGTATTTAATTGTGTCATGAATTTAATGCTTTCAATTACCTGATCAATAATTGAATGAATAGATGCTAGTCAATTCCGGCACTCGAGAGAGGGGAATTTAGGCGTGATCATAGGATTGACGCAACGTAGGTTTTATGGGTTTCGAGAGAAAGTGTAAAATCTATAAAACTTACTTCACAAAAGAATCGGGACTTTCATAAATTCTAGACTTTAATTCGGAATAGAGATATTGGGATTGAATTGTAGGATTAATTTCTAGCCGGTACTCGAGAGAGGGGAGAGAAATACAATTGGATTCTTGCTTTTAAATATTGGAAAATTAATTGGATAATTTGATATCATTGAATCATAATTGAAAGTTGGTGAAATCATTCCCTAGGCTTCTTCATTTTGATAATTTATATTCCTCAATTTTGTTTCAACCAATTTCATTACTTTAGTTTAAAACAATCAACCAATCATTCATCAATTGTCTAGATAAAATAGAAGTTGCATAATTATAGTACTTAGTGGAATTAAATTACAATCCCTGTGGGTTCGACATCCTAACTTTCATACTATATTACAAAACTTGACACCGTACACTTGCGGCATAAATTTCACGTTGTAGAAAGCGCGCATCATAAGTGCTCCGCGTTCCAAGGATGAGGTTGTACCTTCCCATCCATATCTTTGATTCTGTATGTTCCTGGTCGAATTTCCTTCGTAAATATGGTAAGGACCTTCCCAGTTCGGGCCAAGGGTCCCTCGCTCGTGTTCCTTCGACGGTGGGAACACCTTTCGAAGCACCAATTTGTTCAACCTAAATGTCTTCTTCTTCACTTTTGAGTTATAATATCTAGTCATTTTTCGTTGGTACATGGCCATCTTGACTTGAGATTCATCCCTCATTTCTTCAAGGAAGTCTAATTCGAAGCATCTTGCCTCATCATTGGTCTTTTCGTTGTATCCTATTCCTCTTGTGATGGAAGACCTATTTCAACCTGACTCATAGCCTCTGCCCCGTATGTCATAGAAAAAGGGGTTTCTCTTGTTGCAGTTCGACTTGTGGTCCTAATTGCCCTAAGTACTTAGCGTAAATCCTCTACCCATGCCCCCTTTGATGCATCAAGTTTCCTTTTCAGGTTGTACTTGATTGTTTTATTCATAGCCTCAACTTGTCTATTAGCCTGAGGATGATGTGGGAAAGAGAAATGCTTCTGACGCCCAGCTCTTCGCACATTTCCCTGACTTTTTTTGTTATCGAATTGTTTGTCATTATCTGTTACGATTGAATGGGGAATTTCGAACCTGCAAATGATGTTTTTCCAGATGAACGTGAAAGTATTTACCTAGATTATTTTTGCGAGAGGTTCAGCTTCTACCTATTTTGTGAAGTAATCAATTGCAACAATCGCGAAGCTGGCACTTCCTTTTCCTTTGGGTAGGGGTCCAATTAGATTGATTCCCCACTTGGCGAACGGCCAAGGGCTAGATGCCACTTTAACTCCTGTGAGGGTGGCCTTCGGATTGTGGCGAAACACTGGCATTTATCGTATTTTTTGACGAACTACTGCGCATCCTTTTTCAAGGTGGGCCAGTAGTATCATTGTCTGAGCGTTTTATGTGCTAAAGACCAGCCTCCGGTGTGGTTGTCACAAACACCTTCGTGGATTTTCTTAAACACGTAGTCTGCTTGTTCTCCTCCCATAAACCTTCTGCTTGTTCTCCTCCCATAAACCTTAGCAGTGGCATTGAGAAGCCACGTTTGTACAAGACATCATCTTGTAAAACGAAATGGGCTGCTCTCCTTCTGAGTTTCTGGGCCTCTTCCTTTCACAGGGGTAGTGCGGTTTGGTCCCTTAGGTAGGATACGATGGGCTTCATCCAAGGAGAGGTATCTTCCATCCACATAACTGTTTCGCCGATCTCTGTTAATGGTTTTGTGATGAGCTCAATTGGGACCACGTGGAGTAGCTCGGAGTCTTTGCTACTTGCCAATTTTGCTAGTGCGTTAGCATGAGCATTGTGGGACCTCGGTATTTGTATCAGTTGAAATCTTTTAAATAACGGGACAAAGCTCATTACTAGCTTTAGGTAAGCTGCCATAGATTTATCTTTGGCAGAGAAATTCCCATGTACCTGATTGACAACAAGCTGGGAGTTACTCCTGATTATGAGCCTCTTCACTTGCATTTCTTTCGCCAACCGAAGTCTCGCTAGTAGGGCCTCATACTTGGCTGTGTTATTGGTTGCCTTAAGGCCGAACCGTATAGCACAATTGAGCTTATGTCCCTCTGGACTGATCAAGACAATCCCTACTCCAGAACCTGTATCGCTAGATGACCCATCGACTGAGAGCCTCCAAACTTGAGGTTCTGAAGACTCCATTTCTACTTCGATGTTAGGAACAGGGATAAACTCAGCTACGAAATCAGCTAGGCCTGCCCTTTTATGGCTGGCCTGGGTTTGTAGAGGATATCGAACTCGCTGAGCTCTACAGCCCACTTAAGCAACCTTCCCAATGCATCTGGCTTCTGAATCACTTGCTTGAAGGGGTAGTTGGTTAGTACATGGATGCTGGTGTGCTTGGAAATATGGCCTCAGCTTTCTCAAAGCAGTTATCAAGGAAAGAACCAGTTTTTTCACGTCAGGATATCAAGTTTCAGCAGCTAGGAGTGCTTAACTCACGTAGGATACTGACAACTAATGGTTGTTTTCTTCCCTTATCAGAACTGAGTTTACTGCATTGGATGTTACTGCTAGATATAGGTGCAATACTTCATGATCGGTAGGTTTCGAAAGGAGTGGTGGTTGCCCCAGATGCTTTTTTAATTTCTATAGGGCCACCTCACATTCTTCTGTCCACTAGAATGTGTTCCCACCTTAAGGATTTTAAGGAAGGGGACGCATTTATCCGTTGCCTTGGATATGAAGCGATTTAGGGCTGCTGCTCTCCCTGTGAGGCTCTGAACTTGCTTCGGTTTCTGGGGTGGCCTCATCTCAATCAAAGTTCTGATCTTTTCAGGATGCGCTTCGATGCCTCTTTGACTAACTATGTAACCAAGAAACTTGCCAGAAGATACCCCAAAAGCGCACTTTAAAGGATTGAGCTTCATTTGATATTTTCGCAAGATCTGGAAAGCCTCATTTAGGTCGGTGATGTGGTTTGCTGATTTCTGGCTTTTCATCAGCATATCATCTACATAAACTTCCATGGATTTGTCGATGAGGTCGGCGAACATCTTGTTAACTAACCTCTGGTACGTTACCCCGGCATTCTTTAATCCGAAAGGCATGGCCTTGTAGCAATAAAGCCCCTTGACAGTGATGAATGATGTATGGTCCTCATCTGGTGGGAACATGGGGATTTGGTTGTACCCAGAGTATGCTTCCATGAAGTTGAGGAGTTCGTGTCCAGTAGTTGAATCTACGAGTTGGTCTATCCTTGGGAGGGGGAAGCTGTCTTTTGGGCAGGCTTCATTCAGATTTGAGAAATCAATACATACCCTCCATTTTTCGTTGTGCTTTTTTACCAGAACTGGGTTGGAGACCTACTTCAGATATACGGATTCCTTGACGAAGCCGTTGTCAATCAGCCTTTTAACTTCGTCCTTCAGAGCTTCATATCTTTCTAGGTTGAGGGGCTCTTCTCTTTTGTCGGTGAGTCGTGGCTTTCGGATCAATGTTTAAGTGATGGTAGCTGACCTTGGGGTCGACGTCGATCATATCACTATGCCTCCAGGCAAATACATCAAGGTTCTTTTGTAAAAAAAATTTTAGCCTCTCTTTCATTTCATGTGGCAGGTTGGTACCCACTTGCAGGAGCTTTGTTGGGTCCTTTGGGTAGGTTTCCAATTCCTCCATCGGAGCTGATTGAGGTTCGAAATCTATGATGTGGGGATCACATTCTTCCAGACTAGTCATTTCATCTACGGTTCTTTTTTCAGGAGCTTCGGTCATGAGGACGTCTTTCCCTTGTTCAGGGGCTATCCCTTATTAAGAGAGGTCGTCCATATCAACGTCAACAAAGACGACGTTGGTGGCCCTTGGTTTTGCTTTCCTCAAGGAGTTGGAATAGCATTCTCTGGAGCCTCTCTGGTCGCCTCGAACTGTTGCCACACCACTATCAGTGGGGAATTTTATGCATAGGTGGTGAATCAAGATTATCGCCCATAAATCTTTTAATGCGGGTCTTCCCAGTACCCCGTGGTAAGCAGATCGATTGTTGACTATGAGGAATTCTATGAAACGCCGAGAAACCAGAGGTTCGGTTCCCATTTCTATGGTCAAGGTGATTTTTCCCCTAGGGATGATACTATCTCCTGTAAATCCGAACATGGGGGAGTTTACTGGGGACAGCTAATGATCTACCTTCATTTTATCAAAAGTGGTACCAAATATAATATTGACTGAGCTTTCGTTTTCTACCAACATTCTTTTCAGGCCGTTGCAAGCGATGACAGCCCTAACTACTAGAGCATCACAGTGGGGGTAGTGTACCCCTTGTGCATCTTCCGGTGTAAAAGTGATTGGAGGCGAAGTTCCTCCACTCGTGGGTTGATTCATGATATAACTCGTCATAGACGGGTCGATTGCTTCCCTGGCATAATTCTTTTGAGAGTTTCTGGACTCTCCGCATACTTGAGGACCACCAATGATTGTGTCAATTTCTCGAATGGGTTCATATTCATTGCTTGTTGGGGGACCTCGTCGCTGCCTCTGACCCTTTTCTAGTCCCTTCAGTGTCGTTATCTCTTCCTCGTGGAGGTCATTTTTGTTAGATTGACGTCGCTCATTGCTTTTCGAGGGGCGTTTCAGCTTGCAGGGGATTTCTTGATGGACGTCTCCCCATCGCCTGGTTTTGGTTTTTGTAGTGCTTTGCGATGTTCTAGCAGTTTTCAGTATGGTGGCCATAGGATTGGTGGTAGGAGCAGTAGTTCGAGGTTTCATCCATATTTCTAAGTTCAGCACCTCGTCCCCTACGTCGACTTTTTAGTGGAGATTTTTGATAAGACTGACGCTGTTGTGTTTCAGTTCCTGGATTCAACTCTTCATAAGCTAAGGTCGGCACGGCATTGAGCGTTGCTGTGGCGAGCTCTTGTCCGTGGTCAATGGGGCTTGATGATCCATTAGATGGGAAGTTGGGCCTCTTCCTCTTTGCATCTGAGGAGATAGAAGGCCTCAACTTGTCCTATTTCTATGATCCTTCAATTCTTCATTCAAAATTTCCCGCCTTATCATTTCTAATAAAGAGTCGTAGGTAGCCGGGTCTCAGTTTTGTACATCTTTCCAGAAGAGAGAGTTCATATCCAATCCTTCCCTCAAGGCCGTTAATGCTTCCCTATCTGTGACTTGTACGCAGTAGGTTATTTCATCAGTAAATCGGGACAAGAAGCTTTTCAGTGCCTCACCTCGTTGCTGTTGCATGTCCTGCAGTTGTTGAATAGGTGTATCCCCTTATTTACTAGTTGCAAATCGTTTTAGGAACGTATTTGTCATGTCTGGCCAACTTCGAATACTCATTTCAGGTAGTCTTGTATACTAGTCTTTAAGTGAAAGGCCCTGCACTTTGTTGATGGAGTCACTCCTTTCAAATTCATATGGATTTTGTAGTTCATGTACTTTGCGAGATCACCTCTCACATTGTACTTTGGGATTTTATGAAGTGAGAAGTGGTTCAGTATGGGGGCACTCCTTATGACTTCTGAGAAGGAAGACTTGTCATCATCATCATCTAAGTTACAGGATCTTTGTGGACCATCTGAATCTCCATCATCCTTTTGGGGTGCCTGGGAGAGTAGCTGAGAGGTTCCTGCCTCATTTCTAGCTTGGTTTCTTCTTTCCCACCTATTTCAAGGGGGTCGGATCAAAGGCTCCCTCAGATTTGGAGGCTCTTCGTGGTACGATGACATACTCTTTTGATGGTGAGGCTCTTGCTGCCTTTCTTTAGTCGGAGGTGGTGGAGGATAAGCTTGCCTATTTCTAGGTGCTTGGGGCGAATAATCCTGCCTATCTCTAGGCACCCCTGAGCTTATCAGGTCAAAAACACTTTTGGACCTCTGGGGTCGATTTACATAATTTGAAGGGTGGTTAAATGGGACCTCATATGGTCTATCAGAGGCATGGTTCACAAAGGCATCCATTTCGGCATCTCCTTCTTGAGGGACCTCCGTCCCAGCCTACGGAGGTTCGGCCATTCGACTTTGTACTTCTTCCTCCTGACAGTACCTTTGCGCCTCAGGAAAGACATCTTCCGAGGCTGTGTATTAGTGGGTCTGATAGCTTCCTTGTCCCTAGATGCTCATCAACATTTCTTGTATGGCTAGGATCTGCTGAGTGATATTTCTCATATTGGCTGCCAATTTCCCTAGTCAGCCTGGCTGCTGCTTCTCATCTGCCCCTAGAACCTCCTCTCCTGCGAATTGGAGGTCTTGGACGGACTGCTTGAGCAGCATGCGAGGGTTCTCCTTCTTCAGGGTGTTTCCTCATACGTCTAGGGGTATTCTCATCCGTGGAACTTATCTCTTGGTTATTTTAGTAAGCAACTTTTTATCGATTTCTACAAGGGTTTTAAGTTCTTGGTCGTTCTTGCTGTAAGGATGTTTCTTTTTCAAGGACGAGCACTTTCTTCCGTCGATCTTTTCAGCAATGTAACCAGGCCTTTTTTCTTACGTGTATTCGTGGTTAAATGTAGGTAATTCCCACAGACGGCGCCAATCTATTAACCCCAAAAAATGAACTCAACAAATGCCGGACCTACTATCACCACGTCAAGTGTTGATCCGGCATGTTTCTACCGGAATAGGGATGGTAGCTTTACTGGAATGAACGTGGGAAGCACTTTCCGGTGAGAGACACAAATGTTTAGACTCCGACGATCGAATTTGATCACAATCACGCTATCAATGATTGCCATTTTTTCTATTTGCTAATAAATGTTGTATTTGTTATGGAATATGTGGAATGATAGATATGATGAATAGATTTGCCTTTTTTTCTTTCCAGCATTTCACCCTTCTTCCTTTTTTATACAAAGGAAGACTATTTATACTGTTCTAACTTACCTGATGATCATTGGATCAGATCCACGTGACAACATCTCCTAGACTGAAGCTTCACATCACATCTATTCGTTACATTCAATATTTGATAGAGGGTCAGCCGCACTAGAAGTAGGATGACAATGCTATTAAAAAGTTATGACACTTTACTGCGGATGTCCCATCAATCAGTTATAAGAGATCTTCAAATCTGTTGAGGCGATGTTAGCTTATGGGTTTCGAACAACCCCATGATAACCTCGGATTGGATTGTGCTTCGCCTTTGAGGAAGTGCTTCAGTCCGAGGCTCGTTATGTAATGACCTTGGCCCATTTTCTCCCTTGGACTTCTGACCTATTGGCCTTCCTCTTGACTCCTCATCGACCGTATTGCCACGTGGCATGCCACGTAGCCTAACTTCTTTATACCCCGAAACTAAGGGATAACATGCAAAATAGAAAGCAAGCGAAGGACCGTTTGAAATACCATGTTTGTAAGTAAAGCTTGAGAACAAAACGAAGTTAAAAGAAAACATAAGAAAAATGGAAAATTCCAAATTTTGGTAGCAAATTAAGGGGTAAAAAGAGATTGGAAGGAAAGTTCCAATTAATCTGGATTATTCGAGGCTCAATCATATTCTTCCTGGATGACAGAAATGCCACTAGCAGAATTTCATTGAACTGTTCAAAAAAAAAAAAGTCAACAATGCTATCTAATAATTTTTTTTACTCATGTTCTTCTTTCAACATAGACGTCAAATTTATTGGCAACAAAGCTTAATTCTAAAGGAAACATTCATGCTACACTAACATCTTACGTGTGTGTTTGGTAGGGATTTTGGGGGAAGAATTGATTTTTGAATAGTGATATGATGGGAAATGTGTGGTTGAAAAAGAAGAAAAAGTTATTGATGTGATGGAAAGTATTATTTTATTGAAGAATGTGTGGTTGAAAATGAGAATTGATTTGAGAATTGATTTTGAAAATCACAACCAAACAGGCTCTAAATGACATTTAAATGATAGAAAAGTCAAGTGACAGAATTTCATTGGGCTGTTTAAAAAACAATCAACAATATCATCCGATAATTTTTTTACACATCTTCTTCTGTCAACAAATATGTCAAATTAATTTGGAAACAAAGCTTAATTCTAAATGAAACAATTATGCTACATTGACATCCTGAATGACAAACTAAATGACAAAAATGTCATGTGGCATTGAACTGTTTAAAAATAGTCAATAATGTCATCCAATAATTTTTTTTACACATCTTCTGGCCAACAAAGATGTCAATTTCATCTGACAACAAAGCTTAATTCTAAAGGGAACAATCATGCTACACTAAGGGTCCGTTTGATTACAAGGATGGAAAATGGGTGAAAAGAAAATAATTTTCATGGAAAGTAATTGTCTAGAAATTGTTTTGCAGTGAATTGTTAATTAAATGTGTTTGATTAGTATAATTTTTCACCCAAAAAATTTTAAAATTTTCTATTTGTTTGACTTTATTTTACATGAAAATTGTCTATTAAAGTGAAAAAAATTTTACAATTGGTTATGACATTTGTTTCCATTGCCAAAAAAAAAAAAAAAATTCACCAGTTGCCTGGAAATTTTTTTCCCAATAGTGGCGCGTGGGGGGTGGGGAGGGAAATATTTTCTGTGGAAAATTTTGTCTATCAAACCGTCAAAAAAGTGAAAAATTGAAAATATTTTCCTAATTTCATGGAAAATTTCGCCAATCAAACGGAGCTAAACATCTTGTGAGAATTTTATGTTGAATTAGCGGTAAGAGAATTTTGCTACACCTTGTGAGAATTTAAGGTGAGGAAACAAAAATTATTAAGGGAGTGTTAGAATCACATTATTTTGAAAGAATGTATTTTGGAATAGTCGATTGATGGAGAATGCGTAGATGGAAAATAAGGAAAAATTATTGATGGAATGAAAAATATTATTTTATTAAAAATTATGTGGTTAAAAATGAGTAGAAGAATGAGAATAAGAATTTTAATGAGACTCAAACGAGTGCTAAATATTTGCAAAAATTGCTCTGTGCATCTCCAATAATAACGTGGATTGTATTCATGTAAGCAAAAGTTATTAAATGTTTGCAAAAGTTGTTGTTTAAAGTAATTTAAATGGGGAATCATCTAACTGACATATTAAGAAAAAAATAGACGTTGTAAAGATGTTCGTCTCTTAAAATCTTGTAGAGATGACAATAGGATGTGGTCGTGTTCTATCAAGAATTTTTAGGAGTCTGGAGAAATTAAAATATTATATTTTACTGTCTTTATTTATTTCTATATTTAACTGCAATTTCAATTGAACTGAATAGAAAATAAAAAATAAGAATATAGACGAGTTTGAGGCAGGACCATGTTCTTGTATGGCCCCAGTACCACCAAGACTTGAAGTCCCGAAGTCGGACAACGGGTCATGGAACAAAATATTTTTCCATCCTAAAATCCTTGTACTTTTCATGTGTTCTGTAAATTCATTAATGTTTAGCAAACCTCATTGAATTTAGTATCTGTTTGGTCTTCATTAAGTTAAAATTAAGAATAATGCTGGGAGTACAGGATGATTATTACAGGCAAATTACACGATTTTAAATTTGCCTTACGTGGCAGTTTTCCAAAAAAAAAAAAAAAAAACACAATTGACCGGCTGACTTCAAGGAAGCAGAAAGAGAGGGAAATCATTTCTTTCTCCCACAATTTCACACCACCATTTTCAGCACTTCAGCCCATTTTCAGCCACCTCATTCACCTGAATCACCTCCATTTTCAGCCGTCTGCCTCCATTTTTTTCAGCCGTCCGCCTCCATTTTCAGCCGTTCACCTCCATTTTTTTCAGCCGTTCACCTCGTATTCAGCCGTTGTCGTTCTTTTTTATGGCAAAGATTGTGGTTCTGTAAAAGAATGGCATTGTTTATGGCATTGTTGGTCAACACTTCGACAGTTATTGTTTTGATGCTATCTTCATTCTCACAGCATTTGCACCTTCTGTGGTTTTTGACAACAGATCCAAAACCCCACTTACAGGTTGGATCTTTAATCCTGCTAAGCATTTGCTATGTAATATAAATGAAAAGGTCCAAGAGAACTGCAACATTGTGTGGTAAATAGATATATGAACATAAGGTATAGATGAACAAAACTGAAAATCGAACTCCTAATTGAACAAAATTGAACAAAACTAAACTCATAATTGACAACATTACACACCTCATTCCCATATTCATTCAAATTTGGATCCAACATAACCGAACTCAAACATGAACAAAACAGAAACAACAAAGTGCATTCAAGCTGAACAAGTTTTTAATGTCAAAATAAAACCTTCCGTTTACTACTTCGGTCTACAAAGTTTACAAGCAATATCAACAGAACTCCTTTGGATTTAGACTCGTCATATTTGGCTCCTACAAACTGGCTCAGTATCTAGGATTCTACGAATGCTCCTAGGACTTCAACACTAATAATTTGAGGCTATCACGAAGCTTTGCAGATTAACGTTGATAAATTTTTTAGAGAATCTTCAAGAGGTGACTGCAAAACATATTCAAGATACTTCTCAGCAGCAACTTACAGCCTTTTCTTGTCCTCAATTTCCAATGTAGCCAAAGCTTTATCCTGTACAAATTGAGACCCAAAATCAATTTCTCTCGAAGAGAACTGAAAAGGAGCAAAAATGGCATATTGTTAGCAAGAAATGGGCACTACGGGGGGCAAATCTTGGTAGCTTCTCCGAGTGTCAAGAATCGGTTTTGTTTTCTTTTCCAGATCCTTCCTATGCTCTGCCATTTCTACCAAAACCAGCATTATCACGTGTCTTTGTTGATTCCGAGGATGTTATTGAAGTCGTATTAGGAGTATCAGTTCCCGCCACAATTTCGATATCAACAGGATGCTACGGTCGGATATATCGCTGTCTCCATCGCCGTCCAGTCGCCGGTAATCCAATTCCCAAGACAGAGTTGAGGCGAGAAGGAGTAGGAAGATTTTGAAACGTCTCCATTTCACGGGTTCCCCTCTTTTCATTCTCTTTTTTCCTTTTACCTCAATATCCTTTCTTTTTTTTTTCTTTTTTGGTTTTTCAGTGCCACGTCAGCCAATTTTAAAATCTTGTAATTTGCCGGTAAAGCCTGTAAAGTCACTCCTGTACTCTTAGCACTACACTAAAATTAATTTTTTCTTTCCTCTTATCAACCATACATTTTTCAATAAAATAATATTACAAATAAAACTAAAAAAATTCCTTCTTTTTTTTAACCATCCATTCTTCAAAAAATTATCATTCATCTCATTATAACGTTAAACAACGGAGCCCAAAAAGGAGCTTATTGAAAATTAGATTTTTCTTAAGTCGGTTTGTTTTTCATTATTTCAAAACTCTTTTTTACAAATACTCATTTTCAACTAAACAACCACGCATTCACATTACAAAATATTTTTCATATAAACCAAAAATTTTTGTCCACTTTTTAATCACATATTATCCAAAAATTCATTATTCAAAACAATATTTTTTTCAAAAAAATGGCTCCAAACCTGGACTAAAATTGTTGCTTTCGTTTTGTTTATCTAATTTTCTAAGGAATCATGGCAGTGCTAAATGCACCAACTTCCATTGACGCCGAGTGTGAAAATTCAAAATTGTGAGTGATCAGTGATCACATGCTTCTCCCTTTGCCACTGGGCTTTTCACGGCGGTGTTGGCGGCAAATGTGGAGGTGGCAGCCTTTCCATTCTTCTCAACCCTCCTTTTTCCCGTTGAAATCCCAAAAAACTCTTGTTGGAATATCCCACATGTTCAACAGCTCCAGCAGCAGCTTCACCAGCAAGCACTTGTTCCCAGCCTCCAGTTCAACTCATTCTCTCCAGTTAACCGCATCAGCAGTTCACCAGAATTCTGCTCCAGCTTATTCTAGCATATTCTAGTTCCTTCTTATGTTAGTTAGATTGTTAGTTAGTTAGATAGTTTGTTAGCTAATTTCCTCTATATATAGACTAGTTGCATTGTAATTTCCTTAAGTTGATTGAATGAAATAATTCATCTTCTTCCCTGCTTTATTCAGTAGGCTCTATCCGGTCTTCTCCTCTCTGTTTTTCGTTCATAATTTCAGCTTTAATATCTGTTAATTTCCAGCTAGTCTCTGTTGTTTTTAGTTCATTAATTTCAGCTCCAAATCAGCTCCCTTCCTTGATTTTATGAACTCTTTTTTCAAAATTTCCAAACTGGACTATGGCGAGTTTGGTTTTGTGGGTTTTTCTTGATGGGTGTCTCCTTATACGCCACCCAAATACTGCTGCCCTCTTCTTTCAAAAATCTGATCAGTAAACCAAGCCTTTTTAGAAGTGATTTTGTTGATTCAAATTGTCCCACAATCACCATATATAATGCACCAAGGCCTTATGATGGTTTAGTTGGGGAAAGACAGGTTCTTGCCCTTCAATGATGGATCGGTTTATCGGTCTTCTGTTATCTCTTTTGCAGATGAGTTTGGTTCTCGGGTCTCAGTTGAGCCTAATATTGAATTTCACGTAACGATTAGCAAGGTTTATATTGGATTATTTATTGTCATGTAATGCTGTTTCTTCAGAGCAATTAGTGTTAACTAATGTAATTGAGTTACATGTTTGAGAATGTTTACACTTTTGACATACAGATACAACGATTAGATTAAACAATTACCGGAATCTCTAAGGTGCATAATCACTACGGAAGCTTTTAAATTAAGTTCTTTATAGCTGATTTGAAAATGTGTTGTAGCTGTAGCTAGCTAAGCACGAATGAACTATTTTGATTTGATTCATCTGATTTCCATTCTAAATACCTAATGTTGGGCAACCTAATGAATGGAAAATGAGAGTTTACAATTTAACTTCTAAGCAAGAAAGAGTTCTTCGATTTGATTTATCTAATTTCGGTTCCAAAGATCTAATGCTAGGCTAGTGGTCACCTAAAAAAATGTATAGAGCTTTTGTGTGGACGAATTTCTGATTTTCAAATTACTGTAAATAATGTTGGAATGTTGGAATAGTATATTTCAATTTACTCTAAAACTTTTTCCCTGTTTGAAATTCTGATCAGGTTTTTAGGTCCCCAGTTTTTTCACTCGATGGTGGCAAGGTCTCTGGCATCATCATCAGATGTTTCTGTATTGATTGATCCTGACAACATTCTTCTGCCAAACTTTATTTCCATTCTTGAATATGCTTACAAGCTAGATCAAGATTGGTCTCTTGTTGCTTCATCACAAACTCAATTGGGAAACATTGGATAGACGATGACGTTAAGCGTATTGGAATTTGTAAGGTACTAAGGAATTCTGTTCGGATTCAGACTTGATGGGACCTGAGAAATTTAATTCTAAAATTGTGCTCTTCCACCAGCTGCAGGAGTTTCTTGCTCAGAAATCTCACTGTAAACCATGTGGAGATAGAATGCTTATGGCATGAAACAATGGAGATCTTCCTCTTCACTGTGGTGTCTTACCTCCGTTTGTGTATGGAAATGGACTCCACAACCATTGGGCACTAACTGAAGCCTGTCCTCCGACTTTAGGCTTGTGCTTGATGCAAGATTGGACCATTTCGAATTTCTACCTGAATGACCTTGACCATGAGAATCATCAGTTGATTGAAGGTATCAAATTTCTGATCTTGAATAGAGAAGTCGGGAATTTCTGGGCAATTGCCATCTCGGAAGGCTTTACGGGTTCATTTCATTGCGTGAAGCTAATTACTCTAATCTGTTAAGATTTCTCGAGTGTGGTGGGAACTATCTTTTTGTAAATACAATGAAAAATATAGTTTATCCATTGGGATACAAGAGATCACTGAGCTTAAGGAAAAAGGGCATCTCCTTATCATCCATAGAGGGGGAAATTCTGGATTGTGTTGATGTTGTAAAATCACTTGATGTGATAGAAGGATGCTTTGTGATAGTTGAAGTTGTTAACATCAATTACCTTAGAATCTCTACTGTCAATGCGTGCTAATCAGAATAAGACCATTGTACTAGCTGTTGCTGGATACAGTTACGAGGATATGCTAATGAGCTGAAATTTATGGTTTTGTAGTTTTGCAGTTTTGCAGATAACTTGCATTTCACAATTTAATTTTTATGTATTGATAGATTGCAGCTCAAGCTTATTAGCACCAAATACTGTAATCTACTTTGTTATGCACACTCCGCGAAGTCATTAGCATATGGTGTAATAGACAAGATTCAACATTAATGAACAAGATTTTAACTTTTTTTCCTTTCTTTCTTGGTCCTATCCAGTGCTATGCAGTCCTTCCTACCAAGCAAGCAATTAACATTTTCGAATAACATCGTGGTTTCAAGTACACATTAATATTAATTCTTTTCTAATATATGAGATTCTAGGGTCTTACCTCGGTGACTTAACTCGCTTCTATTATGCTCATTTGGATGGTATAACCATTGCAGCATTGGAGAAAGTAGCGAGGCATGCAGTTAATACCAATCTCTTGGAACAGCAGAGCTTCTATGACACATTATGTGGGGAAGGTGTGTTTCACCGTATAGGCGATAACAGATGTTTGGAGAACTTGACAGTATATTTCTTGAACAGAGACCTGTTTCTTTAACTGTGCATACCAAGGTCTGGGGGAGGAAATAAACATAAAATAAGCCCGTACGAACAAGGGTGTTTATATTCTCCATAACAACTGAATTAGTGGAAGGAATAAGAAGATGGAACAACGTGTTATCAGGGCTATGAGAGCGCGATATTGGCTCTAGAATGTGTCTACAAAGCTGGCCTAGGACTAAATTCACAAGATACTATTGAAAAGAGAGATGCTTTTCTATGTGATGGTGGGTAGCTTTGTCTTTCACGTTATGGAGGAGAAATCGAAGAATTATTTTTTGTCGGATATACTTCTATCTACAAAGCTTTGGATTTATCACTGATTATATTCAAGATGGTGCCAAAACAGCCGGCCAAGAAAAAAGCAAAATTTGGTGAGTTCTATATTCTTCATCCACGCCAGTTAACAATTCTTTCTGTCGTTGGACCATTATGCTTACAACTGTATTGGGATATTCTGGTTGCCGGCAATGCTGAAGAGATGTGTTCCTGTTTTAGGTCTCATTTGGTGGTAGAAAGTGAATCCAAGAGACAGGCAGAGTTGAAAGAGGAAGCAGTCTCATTCGGCGCAGGTTCTCATATAAAGAATACTGCTGTAAGGATAGTTCATGCTGGTGGGAGAATTGAGCTCTATCAAAATGCAATTCCTGCATCTGAATTGATTCAGAGATATCCTGGGATGCGTATAGCACGGCCTGATATCTTCAAGCGCCCCCATGAATCTGTTTTATCTTCTGACGACATGTTATTGCCGGGCAACAAATACATTATCATCCGGTCTACTACTGTAGAGAAATTGAAACGCAGACACTCACGGGAAGCGAATGTAAATCAACAAGCTGGTAGTGATGAGCCTATCTTAGATTTTAAAGAAATTAAAGATGTAGGAGATAATTATTCAGAAGAATCTTTTTGTTCTGCTAAAGACTTCTATTTCTCTCAAGACAGTTGGTCAAACCATTTTCTGAAGAATCGAGTGAAAGAGAAGAAGCCATTTGTACCCCCAATCCAGAGGCCAAGAATGTGGAAGGAATCCGATTGGGAGCCGAGTCTAACTTCAATACTGGAGCTATCTCCATGAGTATCCCTGTTCCAGATTCTTGATGCACTTTTACTACTACCATTCTCTGGTATGTTGATTTCTCTGTGCTTTTCAAAAGGTGGTCATTAGATCTTTGAGAAAGTGATCGTCAAGATCATTTTACACTTGTTATGTTCTCCATATAGCCTTCAAAAGTCGATTTAAAGATCCGTGAAAGAGTTGCCTATGTTCTATTGATTGGTATATCCATTTTCTAAATTTCTTTCTAAATTGCAGATATTTTCATAACAATTATCTGCTCGAGAACATGGATTCTAGGTCAATCACATGATCCTATCATCCTATGTTGGAATAAGTGAAGGCTAGAGGGGATGTAAGACAAGAATTGTATTCTAGATCCATTATTCTGCACAAGGAAATGAGAGTAATTGTTTTTTTAGTCATATTGTGTTCCTTTTGGGATCTCTATGTTCTTCTTCTCAATGCCTGAGAATTTATCGAGTCTTATTCAAGTACTCATTGGCATGGATCAAGTGCTGCTAGTGAAAGACGGGAAAAATGTAAGAAACTTGTATTGAATTGATTTTTCCGTGAGTATTACAAGAACCTCATTACATTTTTATAGGCATATTAAAACACTATCTAAAGTAGTCTTTGAAGTAAATAAGGAGCATGAATATTCTGGGATGAAGAAATTGATCTGTGCAGGGAATTGTGGATCTACATGATTGATCTTTCATTGCATGACCAATGAATGAGTCCCAAAGTATGGCTTGGTGCATTCTCACTTGTTCTATCATTTGTAGATGCAGATTTCCTTTTATTTTGTGCAGTGAATTACCTAACAAATCTCCAGTGTGATCTTGAATATTTATCTCCTCTTCCTTCTTCGACACCATATCTCTCCTTTGATATTCAGATTTACCATAATTATGTGGGATTGCAAAATCATTGTTGAGTTGATTATGCTGATTTTGCTCAATACCCTCCCGCAAACTTGGCCGGGGCTGAAGGCAAAGTTTGGTCCGAAAATAAGAAAGTTGTGATTTGGACATAGGCTTGGTAAATATATCAACAACTTGGGAAGGTGAAGAGACATGTTGAGTGATCAACTGACCAAGGGCAACACGTTCACGCACAAAATGATAGTCCAATTCAATATGTTTACTTCGAGCATGGAAGACGGGATTGACAGTCAGGTGGAGTGCACTAATATTATCACACAAGAGAACCAGAGGACTTGAGAGTAGAACATGGAGATCACAGAGAAGAAAAGTCAGCCATGTAAGCTCAGCGGTGGCATGAGCCATAGCTCGATACTCAGCTTCAGTGCTAGAGCGGGACACTGTTTGTTGCTTCTTTGCACACCAAGAGATGAGGTTATCACCCAAGTAGGTGCAGTAGAATGCAGTAGAACGTCTTGTTGTTGGACAACCAGCCCAATCTGCATCAGAGTAGGCACAGAGGTTAAAAGTGGTATGAGAAGTAAGATGCATGCTTAGGTGTAGAGAGCCTTTGATGTAACGGAGTATTCGTTGAACCATCTTGAGATGGGATTGAGTAGGAGCTTGCAAAAACTATGAAACAGAATTAACACTAAAAGATATATCAGGCATTGTTAATGTTAAATATTGCAATGCACCAACAATGCTACGATAAAAGCTTGGATCATCAAGAAGGGTTGCATCGGTTAAACCCTTCGTTTTGGACTCCATATGGGTATTCTTAGGCTTGCAGTCAGTCACGTGAGCATGTTCAAGAACAGTCAGTGCATAATGTGATTGCGATAAGTGTAAGCCATTGAGTGATGTTGTGACTTCAATTCCTAGAAAGTGATGGATGGCTCCAAGATCTTTCATTGCAAATTCCAAATGAAGAAGAGTGAGGAAGGTTTTCACCAAAACTGGATTGGAGCCTGTCAATAACATATCATCAACATATAGGAGTAGAATTATCGTGCCATGAGTAGAGTGATGAATAAAAAGTGATGGGTCAGCAAAGCTACAGAAAAATCCATTTTGAATAAGAAAAGTGCTAAACGATCAAACCACGCTCGAGGAGCTTGCTTAAGCCCATATAAAGTACGCTGAAGCTTGCACACATGAGAGGGAAATTTTGGATCTTGCATGCCTGGAGGTTGTTCCATATAAAGATTGTCCGAAAGGACTCCATGAAGAAAAACATTTTTTACGTCCATTTGACGAATTTCCCATCCATAAACAAGAGCAATGCTAAGAACTAGCCGGATTGTCCCTGGCTTGATGACAGGAGAAAAAGTCTTGATGTAATCGAGGCCATCCACTTGGTTATATCCTTTAGCTACCAAGCGTGCTTTAAGATGATCAAGGGTACCGTCAGCTTTCAGTTTGGTTTTAAAGACCCATTTAGATCCAATCACATGCATGGTAGGAAGACGAGGAACAAGTTTCCACGTGTTATTTTGATGAAGTGCATCCATTTCTTCGTGCATGGCTTGTTTCCAGCCTTCATGTTGAAGAGCCGATTTTGTTGTGTGAGGCTCACGAGGAATATTCAAAGTACTGACAGTCAGAGCATATTTTGGGTTTGGCTTGCGAATACCAGCTTGCAGTCGAGTGAGCATGGGGTGGGGGGAGACGGTTGGAGTAGGCTGCTGAATTTTCAGAGCTGGGGCAAGGGCCGGAGAATAAGGCTCAGTAGGAGAATGAGGTGAAGGCGCGAAAGCATCAAGAGATTGTTGATGTACAGGAACAACAAGAAGATGGGCAAACTCAAGAGCGTCAATAGTGGAGGGAATTTCATGACCTGGCAAAGTAGTGGATGCATCAGAAATAGAATCTGTCCAAATATCAAAATTTGACTGAAGAAATGAAAAAGGGTGTTCGGTGTGCAACAAATGGGGTTGTTTGAAGGGGAAAACTTTTTCATCAAACACCACATGCCGTGTCATGTACATACGACGAGAGAGTGGATCAAAACATTTGTACCCTTTGTATTTATCACTATAACCAAAAAAGACACGGGAGAGTCTTGGGGTCAAATTTATTTTTCTTAGTATCCCAAATATAAGGAAAACACTTAGAGCCAAAAACACGCAACCATCAGTAGTCAGGTTTAATACCATGCAATTTAGAGTAGAGGATGTCAAATTGAATTGAAGAGCAAGGTAAACGATTAATAAGATAAACTGTTGAGCTAAATGCTTCAACCCAAAAATAAGTGGGAAGACCACTATGAAACAACATAGTCATGCCAAGTTCTCGAATAAATCGATGTCGGCATTCAACCATACCTGATTGTTCTGGAGTGTATGGACAAGATATTTGATGTGTAATACCTTGGTGAGTAAAGTGAGTTGTCAAGCGGGAGTTGACAAATTCTCCACCGCCATCGGAGTGGAAAATTTTAATCCTTTTGTTAAATTGACGCAAAATATATTTTTCAAAGGTTAGAAATGCATCAGTAAAGTCTGATTTGGATTTTAATGGAATTATTAAAGTATAGCGAGTAAACTCATCCACAAGACATGCATAATACCGAAAATTATTAATAGATAAAATGGGGGCAGGACCCCAAAGATCACAGTACACACGATGAAATAATTCAGTACATAAAGTTTTGGAATCAAGAAAAGATAATTTGCTAAGTTTCCCAAGTTAACAACTATCACAAGACATTTGACATTTTAGTGCTACCATTGATAGAAATTAAACCCTTAGATTTAAGTAAATGTAATGATGAAGACTGTGGGTGGCCTAGACGTTGATGCCAAAGATCAGTTGAACCGAAACAGAAACGAGTGGAAAAGTGGGCCTCCTGAGGACTTTAAAGCATATATAAGTCACCCTTGCGCATCTCCTTCAATATTATTAGCCCTGTCTGTCGTGCCTTAACAGAAATACCAAGATTAGAAAACTCACAATTAACTGGATATTGATCAGTAAGTTGACTAACTAATAATAAGTTGCGAGTAAGTGAAGGGACAACAAGTACATTAGTAAGAGGTAATTTCTTTGAGCCATCATGTATATTAACATCACCAACAGATTTAATAGCACTACCATCACGAATGAGAACTTTATCATTACCAAGGTAGGGTCAAGTGTTCTAAACCTACCTTCATAACTAGTCATGTGGTTGGACGCACCAGTGTCAGTGGTCCAATTTGAATCTATTATACTGGTGTCTAAGGTGAGAGCAACAAGAGCATGTGGAATGTCTTCTTGATTTACACAATTTTGAAACGATCCCAACAAATTGTTACAATGTGACCATCCCGGTTACAGATTTGGCTACGCTCATTTTTATAGAGCTCCCATTCCATAGGTGTCATGCGTCGCATCATGGGGTTGTTTTGACGAGAAGAGTCAGGGTTATGCCTCTGCTAAGTCATATTTCCTGCATTATGAGAGAATTGGTTAGTAGAAGTTGCGGGTTGTAACCCGCGGCCTTTGGACGTAAAAGAATTGGGGTTGCCAGGTCGATTGCTCCCTGAGTTGTTGATGAAATAAGAGTTGTGTTGTTTAGGAGAAGTTTGTCGACTGCCATAGAATGCGAAGGGGACAACTGTTTGCTCAAAGAGCCCTTGACGTTGTTCAAAGCCTTGGAGTAAGGAAACAAGTTCTGAATAGGTAGGCATGGGTGGCTTCATCATGGAGGTTGTGAAAGTCTCATATTTAGGTCCCAAACTGGTGAGGAGAAAGAAAACACGTTCTTTGTCAGCAATGGGGCAACCAATGGCAGCCAAGTTGTCACATAAACTCTTGAATTTTCTGAGATGATCAGAAAGTGAAGAGGATGAATCCTTCCGCAGGTATGTCAGTTGTTGACGTAGAGTGAATTCCCGTTCTTGGGAACTTTGGACATATGCATTTTTTAGAGCATCCCAGACATTTTAGTCTCCATGCCGATTATAAGACCAAGAGCTTCAGGAGAGAGTGTCCCAATGATCCAACCAAGCGATCTTGCTTTCGCCATTCAAGATAGGCAATGTTATATGTGGGATCCTCAGTAGGCATGGTAGGAGTTGTATACATGGATGGCTGTATAGTGGAGCCATCAAGGAGACCAACAAGGTCTTGGCTTTCAGCAAGTGCTACAACCTGCTCTCGCCAGAGAGGGTAGTTATCGGTTGAAGCTTGAGGGTGACAAAGTTACCAACGTTGAGAGAAAAGGAAGTCATTGAAGAAGAAAAAAAATGAGGTTCTTGAACTCACACTGGCTCTGGTACCGAGTGAAAGACAGGAAAAATGTAAGAAACTTGTATTGAATTGATTTTTCCGTGAATATTACAAGAACGTCATTACATTTTTATAGGCATATTAAAACACTTTCTAAAGTAGTCTTTGAAGTAAATAAGGAGCATGCAGATTCTGAGACGAGGAAACTGATCTGTGCAGGGAATGGTGGATCTATGTGATTGATCTTTCATTGCATGACCAATGAATGAGTTCCAAAGTATGGCTTGGTGCATTCTCACTTGTTCTGTCATTTGTAGCTGCAGATTTGCCTTTTATTTTGTGCAGTGAATTACCTAACAAATCTCCATTAATTTTGGGCTTGTGATCTTGAATATTTATCTCCTCTTCCTTCTTTGACACCATATCTCTCCTATGATATTCAGATTTACCATAATTATGTGGGATTGCAAAATCATTGTTGAGTTGATTATGCTGATTTTGCTCAATACTACTCTGTTTCCTATCTGTATTAAATGATGAATGAAATGGAAAAATTGTACCCAAGAAAAAAAAAAGTTTGAATGCTGTTAAGAAATATGGTGTACTATTAAGTTGAAGCAGCTAAACGAGTCTTAGACATCATTGTTTACTGTTTAATGATCTACTTACAATTTAAGAAAATACTGGGATTTTGAGTGTAATAAAAATTGAAGAAGGAACGATTTTCCAAAAAAAATTGTGACAAATAAGTCACTGTTGGAAAAACATTGCCAATCTAATCAAAAACGAAATTTGGATATGAACTTCTAATGTACACAAAGAATATTTTGTTTGTGTGGAATGGATAGCATTCAATAGTATTAAGAAAGAACAATAAGTTAAAAAATCTTGCTCATTTTAATGTATAGTCTTTTTCAATACTGCAAACCAAATCTACACTCGGAGAATGAATGATAAAAGCTTAGTCAAGATCCATGTGTAAATAACAGCAAACATGGCACCAGCTGGAATTGTCACAGCCCAAGAAGTGACAATCTCCCTCACTGTTTCTGCCCTTACACTGTTAAGTCCTCTAGCAAACCCAACCCCCATCACAGCTCCGACCAGAGTATGGGTGGCTGAGATGGGGAGTCCTAGCTTCGATGCAACCAGCACAACAGACGCAGCTGCAAACTCTGCTGCAAATCCTCTGGTTGGTGTCAATTCTGTTATCTTCTTCCCAATTGTTGATATAACTCTATATCCCCACATTGCTAGCCCTGCGACAATCCCAAATCCACCCCATGCTAGAACATCATTAGGAATAACGATCTCACTTCCACTCATTCCACCTTGAAGAATAGATAAAGCTGCAGCTAATGGGCCTATTGCATTGGAGACATCATTTCCTCCATGAGCAAATGACATAAAACATGCAGACAGGACTTGCATGTCGCCGAAAACTCCATAAACTATTTCTAGCTGGTCACCTTTAGGACCAGCTATATCTGAAAGGAATCCAATATTTTTACTGGAACTAGTTTCCTCCTTTGCCTCTGATTCACTTGTATTGGATTTATCAAGTAGGTGACCAACTTGCTTCCGTATAATTCTATAGACTATAATAGCACCAGCTGTGCCGCATCCTAAAGCCTGGGCAAGAGCCACAAGAAATGTCTTGCTTAGCGGGAAGGCTGCGAAAGAAATTCCAGTGACGCCCAGAAAAACTGCAATTGGTGCAGCTGCAGCAGCTGCTTGTCCTGGGTTAGGAGCACTGTAAACAAACTGAAAGTAGTGAAGAGGGTTAGACTTATTGGAATACATTACCAGTGTGATTGAACTTTCAAGGATTTAAAAGACTGGTAGTCACTTCACTTGTAGCATTGTTCCATTTTGGTCACTAAACTTTCTCGTGTTCAAGATTAGTTACTAAACTTTCATATTCCGTTCAATTTATGCACTCTATACCTCCACCTACTAAATTAACAAAAATGCTAACATTAATACATTGTAGTGGCTGGGATTTCAATTTTCTGTTTTGAATTCATTTTGGATTTTGTGTGTTCATTTTGGGATTGTTGAAAATGTGTTCTTTTTTGTATGAAATATTGTTTTGAAAACAACCAAAACGCGTTTTGAAAATTTTGGCTTGATTATAACTGAAACACCAAAAATGAAAAATTTGTCGTTTTGTGTTTTTTTTGTAAATTTTTAACTTGTTTTCAAAAACGCATTTTCAAAAATAGGAAGAGAACGCGTTATCACTATTTTGAAAAATTGAAAACAGAAAACAGAATTTGAAAATGGTAAAGAGAAAAGACCCTTATGGATTAAGGCTTTAGCTTTAATTTTATAGTTTTTCAACAAGAACGTACCCTGCGAATGCACTTATAGACTAGAAATGACATCATTGCCCCCACCAGAGGTGAGATGACCCATGATGAAGTTACCCTTGCCAGTGAACTCCAGAAAACAGCACCAGTTCCCCCATAAACAAGACCAAATCCTACCATTGATCCCACAATACAATGTGTTGTCGAGACTGGCCAACCATAGTACGATGCAACCTGAGTAGAAAAAGAGAAGTTGAGATAAAGGAAGTCTGTCGGTTTGACAGAGAGAATTTGAAATCAAATTTATGGACTCTAGTAAAACATATATATTTCTTTTTCAGAATTTAATCATGTTATGACGAGTATGCTCATATTTGATAAGCATACTTATCGCTCAAGTGCATTATAGGTGAACAATCTTGTAATAATGCATTCAAGAGAGTACAAAACCAGCATAAAAACCTCATTCAAGCTCTTACAAAATGTCAGTTATATCTGAAATGTCATGAATTTGTAAATTACAAAATACATTTGGAAATCCGCCACCAGTGATAGTCAGCATCACCTATGCTTTGGTGTTTGATTAATCTAGGAAAGTTACTTAAAGACATGAAGTGTAGAATGAGCTAAGGATTTTTTATCAGCTACTCGAAGTTAATTACTATTTGAATTCAAGTTGTCATAGTCATTAATCTGCTAATGCTATTAAGTACACAACATGCAGAGTAGGCTGGTAGTGACGTAAATTATTAGAAGGGTTTTGCTAGGTTTACATCCGGGGTTCACACCCTAGATGATAGCCCCCTCACAAGAGGGGGGCCCACAATTTTTTTATTTCGAGCATGCCCTCAAGAGGGGGCTGTCATCTGGGGTGTTCAGGATGTACAAACAGCAAATTTTAGGTAGAAATTTGCTTTATTTTACATGAATATGCGGTACTGGCAATATTAGACAATATGTGAAGATGTATCTTCCAATTTTTCTACAAATCATGGCCAGCACATTCAATTGCATGAGGAAATGTTAAAGAATTCTCCCAATGATTTGTCTAACAAAAGGCTAGTTTTGAGGCAGCCCTTCATGGTATGAAGCAAGAAAAGTGTAGGTGAGATACTTAGATGAGAACGAGGCTTATGTTATCAGGCTATAAATTCCTTGTATTTGCCTCAGGGAATCTAAAAGGAAAGAGTGTCCGGTTAACATTTTCTCTAAGTAGAGTTTCAGAATATTTTCTCGTACAATGTTTCACAAATATTATTGTTTTAACTCTTTATTGTCCTTTATGCATTGAGAACTCCGTCTGTCGAAACAGAGATTGAGACATTGGAACCAGTAACAATGTTTTCAGTTCTGAACAAGGACTAAAATGCTGAAGAAAGCAATGCAGAGCTTGGGAAATATAATAAAAAACCATTGCATTCTTAAAAATAACATTTGAAGGACATTAGCAGAAATAAAGAAATTATTGTAGGCTTTCTAGCTCAACTTCTTTCTAAGATGTTTCCCTTCTCTTCTTCGAAAAATTCAATTCCTTGTGAATGAAAGTCGGTATAGTTATGAATTATAAAGTATTTGATCTGGAGCCTAATCATAATATACACTTTTTCCTCAACCAAGGATCAATTAAACATTCCGACGGTATATAAAGGTTTTTAGGGAGCCATTTTCTTAAAAATTTGGAGCTGCGAGTGTTGAGAGTGGACTACTATATATCTTTGTGTACTTTTCATTGTTCCTCTCGAGACTTGGAAATTAGGAATTAAAATTTTCGTATACTCGAGAAACAGAGTAATCTGAAGTGCACCTGTAACCAAGTACCAGCAGCAGCCAAGGAAGATAGCAGACCAGCAAAAAGCAATGTATCCTTCCCTTGAAAAACATTGGCAACAAGAATTCCCTTCTGCATTGTACTGGTAACATGAGTACCCATAAGCAACGCCCCTGAGAATTCCAAAACTGCCGCCATCAACACTGCCTGCCGGAGAGTCAACGCGCCTGACCCTACTGAAGTTCCCATTGCATTAGCCACATCATTGGCTCCAATATTCCAGGCCATGTAGAATCCAAACAGAAGTGTACCATATGACAAAGCTTTTGTCTTTAAATCCAATCCCATACCCAAAGATTTCATAAAAAATGGGAAACAGAGAGCAGCCACTGCAATGCATACTGATATTGCAGAAGCTATGCCTGAAGATATGTGAAAAGCCTGTGCCATTCCAGGCAATTCATTATCAGACTTTTCGTCATGGGGTTCAGCAATCTCTTCACCTCCTTCACCTTCTGCTTCTGCAAAGGGTGATATGGCAGCAGAAGGGTGCACAAAACCTTGGCTTCCTAATCTTACAAGTGAAAGAGGCTTCACTTGTTTTAGTGGGATTTCATTATTAAGTACGCAAAACCTTTTTCTTGGGAGATAGAGATGAGAATTCTGAACTAATAAAGCTTCTGGGGTGGTGCTGTTTCTAGTGGAAGATAAACAAAAAGAGGAAGACATGACTTAATAGAAAGTGTAGAAGAGGATATGGTGGGAATGTTTGAGATAGATTCTTGACCATGGAATGTAGAAGGGAAGAGAGGAGTAGGTGACTCGGGGGAGAAGGGGGATTTTATTGATTATAGTGTTTTTATGGTTTTGGTGGAAAACTGGAGGTGGGTGAGGATTTGGCAGCTTGCTTTGGTTGATTGGAACGAGTGGAGGAAAAATGAAGTTGAGTTTTGATGTTAACACCACTATTTTCCAACTCTAAAAATGACAAAAAATTGTGAAAATTTTAGAACGAAACGTAACTGAAATTTATTAAAATTAAGATTTTTAAGAACTTCAAATGTAGGAGACATGACAAGCTTATTCGTTTAAATTCCGTTCCCAAACCCATTTCTCTACGTCCATTACATTTTCACTTTTTGTTTAAATGTTGCAAGATTACCATTTTTACAGATAAACGACAAAGAAACTTGAACTTATATTTATGAATAGACAAATTTATTAATTTAAATTGTATTTTCAATAAATGCAAATAACCTACTTAAAAATTCAACAACTTGACCACTTCTACCAAAAATTATCACTTTCAAAAGACCTTCCACACTTCCGCAGATCCTCATAAATTTGTCCAAGAAAACAATTATATCTGCTAGAAATTTATGGATCGAGACCTGAGACCATAATATAAAAACTTACTTAATTTGACATTTAAGTATAAATTTCATCACTAATTTTAACTAACCAAAAATCCAATTGAAATTATCACTTTCAAAAGACCTTACAAGTTGGCCTAGTTTGATTTTTATCTCTTAACATACCTCCGCAAGATGGTGACTTTTATGAGCGTATCAATATTGAAATCCAATTACTCGTTTTTTGAGTTTTAATCGAATCAAATTGCTCGTTGGATTTTAATGAATTCTGATACTTTATTAAAGCCCCGTTTGGTATGATTTTAAAAAGTCAAAATGAGCTTTTAAAAAAAACACTGCTTTTAGATTGTACGACAGATTTCGCGTATTAAAATACAGAAATCGTCAAAAATTGTATTTTAAGAAATACAAATGAATAAGAATCTTCTTGTAATTGCAAAATTGCAAAATCCTCTAATTAATAATCCGAATGTTTGAAGACGAAGAGCCACGTGGCTTGAATCCAAGATTTCGAGAATTGTTGAGAATTTGATTTGCTGAGAACTTGATTTATTGACACTTGAATTTCAGAACTTGGATTTCGACTTCGAAACTTGGGCTTGATCTTGATTTAATTCGAAGAAGATTTTGATCTTCTTCCTGTTTGTCGGATTTGGAGTTGAGATGATTTCTTCTCTTCCTTCGACTTTAGGATTTTTTCAGCATTTCGTGATTTTCTTCTTCACTTTTTTGCCCATTTCCCTTCAATGAACATTTGACCATATTTATAGGAGAAATTCGTGGCTAATTTTGGTAATCACACAATTAATTCAATTACATTGATTATAATTGAATAATTATGGATTTAAAAAAAAAAAGTAGGGTGGGCCTTTAAAATTTTATGGGTTTATTAAGTTTTAGTTTAATTGAGTTGATTATTTAAATTGACACAACCCATTATTTATTTATTTTATTATTATTATTTTTTTATGTCTACAAATGCCCCCTCAAGATTTATCAATTTATTATGAAATAAATAAATTAGTAAATCTTGATTTTCGATTTTTATTTTTATTTTTGTTGACGTAATTGCTGTTCGATTTATTTATTTATTTTACACAATTCTTGATTCACTTGATTTATTTATTTTAACAGACTTTTTATGTTTATGGTAAGTTGGGCTCAAGTGAAGCCCGATATTTAACTATTTATATGAACAAGTTATTAGGTTTTTGAAGCAAAAGATTCAATTAACGGATAAAGATAAGAGATATTAGGTGTGTTTTTTTTTTTAATTATTCTCTCTCCTCCTTTTCACGTTTTTTTTCCATCGTGAAAAGAAAAAGAACGATAAAAAATCAAAATCCATACAATGTTTTTTTTAAAGAAAATCATAAAGGCTCGACTTTATCACTCGCCGTTGATCACTTGCAGGAAACTATCTTCAAGGGTCTTCCTCCATTGGTCAATGGATGTTGCGCTAGAAACATCTCTAGTCTGCAATTCTTCCAACGTGGCCTTTTCAGCTCCAAGAATGCTCTCCTGTTCCCGACAGGTTTGAAGTTCATCACGGAGTCTGTCCAGCTCGGAAGTCAGCTGACTAATTTTATCTTCCAATGAAGAACGTGTGGAATCTTTCACTTCGAGCTGAAAATTCAAAAGCTTCAACCGCTCGGCCTTTTCTTCAGATGTTGGACACTTCAAGTGTTGCTTTCTTTCAGATAAATAAATGTCAATTTCTTTAAGAAATACGTCCCTAAGCTTCATCAAAGGTGATGAATCTGCGCATAATAAGCTGGTAATCATGTTTTGAAGAATTACATTATTTTCATCTCACCAAGATCGGATGTTAGAAAACCCATGCTTCAGAACGTCTCTAAAACACTTTTAAAGATAATTAGTCATGGCATCTTGCAAAGCAGCCTTCAAATAAGGGGACTCTTGAGTTATCTCAGGCGGGGGACCAGCCACAGAAGAGCAAATTGGAGCTACCCGATAAATATTTGTTTCTAAAGGCGAAATGATAACTAAAGCCGATGAAGGTGGAGCAGCTGGAACTTCTTGATCAATCTCTGAAATGTTAGCTCTCGCAATCTCAGAATTTACCTCATCTTCATCTTGGAAACCATCAATGTTGAGCGCCGAAATGCCTTCATTAATCATACTCCGGTATTTGCAAGGTGGGTCGCGAAAATCATGAGTAGGATATGTAGTCGGCTTGTAGATGCTAAGTTTAAGCTCACCTCGTACGCCAGGTTGGGCATGATATTTCACATCAGTATCTTTGAAATAGAGATAACGTTTGCCTTGACTTTTAAGCTCGACAATTTCGTGTATATCAGAATATACTCTATCATTAGAGTTTGTCTCGGCCATTCCTTAAAAAAAAGGGAAGAGAAAGATAGTTAGCAAAAAAAAAATAAGTAAATAAAAAAAAATTTAATGGGCAATAAATCTTTTAAATTCATTTATTGTCTAAATCATAACCTTCTCTGATATGCCAAATGGCCTCCAAAACAAAGTGCCTCGAACGGTCGAAGGAGTCGGTCCTTGGTCCCAACACAAAGTGCCCAGGATGATCGAAGGAGTTGGTCCTTGGTCCCAAACACAAGTGCCCAAGACAGTCGAAGGAGTCGGTCCTTGGTCCCAAACACAAAGTGTCCAAGACGGTCGAAGGAGTCGGTCCTTGGTCCCAAACACAAAGTGTCCAAGACGGTTGAAGGAGTCGGCCATTGATCCCAAACACAAAGTGACTCGAATGGCGAAACGTGGCAGCCTTTGGTCTTGAGTTGGTTCATGAACAAATATTTTTTGAACCCATAAAATAATCGCAGCACAAAATTTTGCTATACACTAAGAAAATCTCAAACCTCAAAATCTTTGACTTGTTCCAAAAGTTGAATCTGAATCCTAAAAATAAAAAAATAAAGAATGTTAGTTCCCAAAAAAAAACACTGTTCACGAAACAGTATCATACACTGTTCAAAAAAAAAGAGAGAGAGAGAGAAGAAAGAAAGAGAAAGGGAAAAAGAAAGATAATAAATAATAATAATAATACGAAACCTCATTGGCGAGCATTTAAAGCGTCTTCTAAAATGGCAGGTGGGTACACTTACAGCCTGGTTCCTCCCATATTAGCGAGCATTTATAGAGGACTTACACGGATATCGAATCATCAATCAAACCCGAACCTTGGCTCGATTTCACATTCATTTCCTGGACATTTTCTTTATGCTTGGGCTGCTACTTATTTTGTCCGAGATGTTTATGTTCATGTGGACAAGAATTATACTCGTCCTATAATTCGAAGATATACTGACACACTAAATGCCTTCCAGTCTTGGGAGAAAAATGTTGTTGATTGTCGTAACCTTATCCGTGGAAGGATGGATGCGAATGACTTTTTCTGGAATCCATTTCCTTCATCGTCCCGTCCTCATGTACGAGTGGATGACCAACAAAGGTCTATAGATACTTTAGAATTCATGATGAGTATTCGGTCTAGATTCGTCCCTTACCGTCGAGGGAACTCTCCTTTCATTCTCGAGGCATATAATCCTCATAGGTTTGCGATACAATTTGGCTTTAGACAAAAACTTCCCGGTTCACCAAGAAAGTTGGATATTGCTCTCAATGCAGGCGATATGTATCACGTTTGGTTGTCTTTGACTCAAACAATGAGTGGATCTATATTTCACATTCCAAAGTATGTGAATGATACTCATCAAAATGTTGATGCGGAGTACCAAATTTGGTGAAGTAATCGAGTGTTACCGGTCCTGACCAAGGTTCAAGTGCAGGTTTTATTTTCTAGTGAGAGCCGCGACTTTGTTCTTAATCCAATTTCGAACAGGGTCATAGCCAAAGGGCTAAGTTCTCCACACATCATCCCCGAAGTGATTTCTCGAAAGAGGGAATTGGACTTTCGAAATGAAAGAGTCATTAAGAAGATTAAAATTAAAGTTTCATTAACAAAGTTTGCTCCCACCTCTAAGCCTGCTGATAAGATGCCCGAGGTAGTTTTAATTCCAGACCACAGTAATCCTGAAGATCGAGCGTCCCACGCACCTGAAAAAACTCTAACTCTGGGAGTTGAAAGTTCTGGAGATTAGGTTTTTTTTTTAATGCTTCCTGTATTTGGTCTTATGCAACGAACTTTGATTTCAGACTCTTTTTTCCCGAATATATAATGTTAAACGATCGATAAAATCGATGCCGCTTCAAGTTGTCCCGAATCCTTCAAAAGGTGACATCGGGGTTTCTCACATCAACATCAGTCTTCCGAATACACCATCAGATGGCGAATTTTTAGCTATGTCGCCTAGAACACGGAACGCGGGTAGGCTTTTCTTCTTCTTTTTTTTTTTTTAAAATCTCTTCTTCTATATTTTTTTTATATCTCTACCATTTTTGTAGGTTTTCCAAGCATTCCTGAAGGATTGGATTTTTATGTGAATCCAAACTCTTTGCAAGATCAAATTGACGAGAATGATGGTAGGATCGGTACACTTCAAGGAATAGATGGTACTCATAATTTTCGCGACCCACCTTGCAAATACCAGAGTATGATTAATGAAGGCATTTCGGCGCTCAACATTGATGGTTTCCAAGATGAAGATGAGGTGAATTCTGAGACTGCGAGAGCTAACATTTCAGAGATTGATCAAGAAGTTCCAGCTGCTCCACCTTCATCGGCTTTAGTTATCATTTCGCCTTTAGAAACTAATACTCATCGAGTAGCTCCAATTTGCTCTTTTGTGGCTGGTCCCTCGCCTGGGATAACTCAAGAGTCCCCTTATTTGAAGACTGCTTTGCAAGATGTCATGACTAATTATCTTCAGAAGTGTTTTAGAGACGTCCTGAAGCATGGGTTTTCTAACATCCGATCTTGGTAGGATGAAAATAATGTAATTCTTCAAAATGTGATTACCAGCTCATTCCACGCAAATCCATCACCTTTGATGAAGCGTATGGCAATCCGAAGTGACGGGATCTGACACCCTAGTGGAAGCACAACTTCCACTTCATACACTAAGGCATAAGGAGTGGCTTGTGTTGGAGTCCGATAAGTAGTTCGATAAGCCCATAAGACTTCACAAATTTTTTCATGCCAATCTATTTTTGATTTGGAGACAACTTTTTTCAGTAAGCTGCATAAGGTTTTGTTGAATGCCTCTGCTAGACCATTAGCTGCTGCATTATACATGGACGAGTTGTATTGTTTAAATTCAAATTTTGCGCATAAGTTGTTTATGTGGCTATTGCGGAAGGGCTTTTCATTGTCAGTGATGATGTATCGTGGGACTCCATATCAATAAATGATTTGGATACGGATGAAATCCCCAACATTTTCTTTCTTTACTTCTTTCAATGGTATGGATTCAGCCCACTTAGAGAAGTAGTCGGTTCCAGCGAGGATATATGAATGTCTTGCTGAAGACTTTAGAGTTATGTGTCCAATTACATCAAGACCCCATGCATCGGATGGCCATGAAGCTACTGTCGGATGTAATGGTTCCGGAGGTTGATGGATGAAATTTGCATGAACTTGGCAAGCTTCACATTTCTTTGCATAATCTATGGAGTCTTGTACCATAGTCGGCCAGTAGTATCCCATTCTCTTTATTCGAAAATGGAGCTTGGGTCCGGACTGATGAGCACCACAAATTCCAGAGTGGGCTTCTTCCACGACACATGTTGCTTCATCATTATTTAAGCATCGAATGAAGACTCCATCAAATGATAGTCGATAAAGCGTCCCTTTATAAAAGACAAAGCAGGATGCGCGTCTCTTAATTTCGGTTTTCCGCCGTGGATTGTCTGGTAGCTTTTGATGTTGAAGAAAATCGATTATCGGTTGTCTCCAATCTTCTTTTTCATCATCTTCCATGTCACTGGGTAGTAATGACGGAAGCACCCATCTTTGAGCAATTGAAATAGAGTGAGAGAAATCTTCGTCCGTTCTGGCTAAAACATCGGCTAAATTAGCTAAGGCGTCAGCTTCCCTATTTTCATTCCTAGGCATGAATTTGATTTTTAGCGAATCGAATCGTTTCATAAGCGTCGATGCATATTGATGATACGGCTTCAAGTCTAAATTACGGACTTCGTACTAGGCCAGAAGTTGGTTGATTATCAATTTAGAATCTCCAAAAACTTCTAGCTGTTGGATGTCCATATCTAACACCATCTCCAAGCCAATGATAAGGGCTTGATATTCCGCCACGTTGTTTGAACATTTCTCCGTTAATGTAAATGAGTATGGCATAACAAGATCATGGGGAATAACAAAGATGACTCCCGCTCCAGCACCATAACTTTGGGCTGCCCCATCGAAGTACAGCCTCCATGATGGTATGATTTTAGTAAATAGAACTTCATCATGTGGAAGGTCTTCCTGTAGTTCCCATTCTGCTGGGATTGGATGGTCAGCAAGAAAATCTGTCAAATATTGTCCTTTGATGGCTTTTTGTGAAATGAACTTGATGTCGAATTCAAACAATAACATCGCCCATTTTCCAATCCTTCCAGAAAGAATCGGTCTAGACATTATGTACTTTAAAAGATCAACCTTTGAAACAAGACCGATCGTGTGTGATAGCATATAGTATCTTAATTTTTTAGCTGCGAAGATTAACGCAAGGCATATTTTTTTAATAGGTGAATATTTTATCTTTGGCGCCTACCAATGTCCGGCTCAAGTAGTAGAGTACATTTTCCTTTCCTTCATCATTTGCTTGGGCAAGAAGTGCTCCTAGAAAATATTCTTGTGTTGCAACATAGAGAGTTAGTGGCTTCCCTGGGACCGGAGCTATGATACTGGTGGATGAGATAAATATTGTTTGATATTTCGAAAAGCATTTCGACAGGCATCATCCCATTCGAACGGTACATCTTTCTTTACCAATTTGTTGAATGGATGGCAACGTCCAGCAAGGTTGAGATAAATTTTCGAATGTATGCGAGTTTTCCTTGAAAACTCTTCAACTCATGCACATTTCTTAGTTCTGGCATGCTGATTATGGCATCAATTTTTAATTGATCTATTTCAATGCCTCTATGTCGAACAATGAAGCCAAGAAATTTTCCAGATGTGACACCAAATGCTCACTTCAGTTGATTCATCTTTAATTGATGACGTCGAAGTCTTTCGAAGACATCCCGTAAATCTTGTAGGTGATTGTCACATTCCTTTGTTTTTACGATAAGATCATCTACATAGCATTCTCATTCTTATGCAACATATCATCGAAGATCTTCTGCATTGCCCGTTGGTAGGTTGCCCCTGCATTTTTTAATCCAAACGGCATAATTTTATAACAAAATATGCCTTTAGGGATACAGAATACTGTAAGTAGGGGTGGGCAAAAAATCGATCGACCCGACGAAACCGACCGAACCGACCCAAACCGACCGGTTTGGGTTGGTTTTTTGCATTTGTTGGGCGGTTTTCAATTTTCGGGGTGGTCGGGTCGGGTCGGGTTGCGGGTTGGCACCCTAAACCCGACCCAACCCAACCCAACCCAACCCGAAAATTTAAAAAAAAGAAAAAAAAAAAGGCTAGTAAATTGAAAAAAAGAAAAAAACCCTAAAGCTCCAGTCCGCTCCAGCCTAAAGTACTAAGCAGCCTTCATAGTTCATTCATGTTCTCTCCAGTCTCCACCATCCTTCACTCCTTCAAGCCCTTTACGCTCGCCACTTCGCCTGAGCGCCTCAGCCACCCGGAGTCCCGGACATTAACTTCTCTCAAATCTTTGAAATATCAGGGTATGCATTTTTCTAACGAAATTGGAAGAGATAAAAGATCAGGAGATTTCAGTGATAAAAAAATTGGATGACTTCTGCTCAGCTATGGAGCACTCCACTGTTGTATGGAAATAATTTTGATAGTAAAAATCAAGACTTTAGTTTACACCTCAGATCAGTAACATTCCGAAGAATTTTTTATTTTTGAACACTTTTATGGGTTTTTTTTATTGATTATTTATGTTTTAAATCTGATTTCCAGTCATAGAGGTACGAAGAAGATGGTGGCATTGGAACTTGGAAGTGAGTATCAGTAGCAGCCAGCATGTGTGTAATTTTGGCAACAGGGGGGGTGCATTTGTTCATTTCAAGAAACCATCTGGTGGAGAAATGAAGGAAAACAATGGGATTGTATCAGTTCAAGATCTACCACTGTCAAGTCCTGTGGATGAAATGGGATCCTACGATTTGAGTATGAAAGGTAAATGTGGTAATTGCTATCTCTAATGATATAAAGTGTCTGAGTTTGTATTTATGGAATTTTATTGGTGTAGAAGGGAAAAGATTGATAATTTACTGAAGTTGAGTCATGTAATCTTGAAAAAGAACAATGAATTGAAGGACATTAAAATTGGTTTATTGTCTCTTTCGAGTCTAATTCTTGGGGATTTTCTTAATCAAGTTTTCTTATTTAGTAGCTAGCTGCTCATGCATTAATACCAACTGCAGCAGCAATTGTTTCTTGGGGATTTTCTTAATCAAGCACCATTTATTACTGGTCTTCTTCTGTTTCTTTGTCTAATAGTTAGTTTTAGCAACTCTTCTTCACATAGTTTTTGAGGTTACGGTGGGAAATAAGCGGTCAATATAGTATTAAGTGGATGGACCTTGAATAACTTGTTAAACCGACCAACCCAACCCGACCCGACCGAATTTGATTGGGTTGGGTTGGGTTGGGTTGGGTTGGGTTTAAATACGTAATTGGGTTGGGTTGGGTTAATTTTATTTCAAACCGAACTTGATTTGGTTGGGTTGGGTTGAGTAAAAAACCGATCCAACCCAACCCACGCCCACCCCTAACTGTAAGTTCCTCGTCTTTCGGATTCATGTGTATTTGGTTGTATCCGGAAAATCCGTCCATGAAAGATAAGACTTCATACCCGGTGATTGCATCCACCATCAACTCTATTATTGGAAGTGGAAAGTCATCTTTTGGACATGCTTGATTTAGGTCACGAAAGTCAACCTATATTCGTAATTGTCCATTTTTTTTTTGACAGGAACAATATTCGCGATCCAAATTGGGTACTTGACTTCACGTATGAATCCAGCCTTGATAAGTTTGTTAACTTCCACTTCGATTTGAGGATCGAGTTCTGGTCGAAATCTTCTTTGAAGTTGTTTGATCGGTCGAACTCCTTGTCTAACTGCAAGGTGATGTACTGCAACCCTCGGATCTAACCCTGGCATTTCTTTGTAAGACCAAGCAAATACGTCTTTGTATTCTTGAAGCAAATGGGTGTACTCTGATTCTTCTTTTTGACTGAGGAGAGCACTTACAAACACTGGTCTGGGTCTTCTTCAGTCCCCAAGTTTATTTGTTTCAAGTCATCCACAGTAGCTTGTCCCCCTTCTTCAAACGTAGGTGGGGCCGATTTAGGTTTATCTGTTTTGGCAGAGTTTTCAGGCTCAAGTTTTGAGTTGGGAGCTTCTTCAAAAGCTATATAATTAACGGAGACCTCTTCTTCGTCCTCATCATTCTTTAGAGAAGGGTAAACTTTTTTACGTTGTAGTCTTCTCCTTGATCGTTGAGGCTTTGGACTTGGATCTGAAGTCCTAGCTCCAAGTCGAGAAAATGCAGATTGTCTTCGAGATGACTTTTGGGGAGCTTGTGCGTTAGTATCAATTTGAGTAAAAGGAGAAGGATCCTTACTTAACCTTTGGAAGACGAAAGCTTTACCTTGTATGTCAACCATTTGGGAGGGTTCCCCTTTTAACCTTTTAAACACCGAAACTCTGACATCCTCACTTTCAATTCGATCGAACACTGAAGGTTTCAGCTATTCAGGTTTCCCTCCTACAACTTCGTAGATTTGAATCATGATTGGGTTCGAAGAAACCTTCTTGACCTTAATCTTTCTTGGTAGATTTGGATCATATCTCAAACCATACCTAGGTTGCGACATGAGGGTCCCATCAAGATGAGAAGGGATACGCCCACCCGAAAGGACAGCGTCGAGATCACCCAACTTGCGAGACTCTCCTTTATCAAATCCAGCGTTCTCAAACAACTTTTTGACTTGGGGATTATAACACCCTTTGAAGGTCTATTTTGGCCCATCGGCTCTAGGATTGTCTTGTTTGGATGAGCTAGAAATACTAAGTTTTGATATGTCTAGAATAGGCGTCGAAGCTTCCAATGTTGATTTGTGGCCTCCCGAGACTGCCATGAATTGATGGGGGCAGAAATAATTTTGAAATACTAGGTATTGGAAGAGTTAACTCTTTCTCAATATCTCAACATCGATCGATTCTATTTGGGATGTTTTACCTTTAAAGAACCCTTATGATGTAAGTCTTGATTTACCTTTGATGATTTGATGAGGTTGAACGATACCAGATGTATTATCATCGTCAACACCTCCTTTAATTTTGAATCCGGCCATAGTCAACCCTGCAGAATTACACTCTTCATCCTCTACATAAAATTTGACGTCAGCAAAAAAAGATTCTTCCTCGAGGAATGGTTTAGACTCAGCCACCACACACTTGACTTCTCCATCTCGACTGTATTTGAAGCACTGGTGCCAAGTTAAAGGTACAACTCCAGTTTTATGTAACCAAACACGTCCCATGAGTAATTCATATGATGTTTTGGCATCAATGACATGGAAGAGAGCTGAGGAGATTAACTCATCTATTTGTAACTTCAAACGAATCATGCCAATAGCTCGTTGACCCTTTTGGTTGAATCCTTGGATCATAATTTTGCTCTTGGATAGATCACCAACATTAATTCCAATCTTTTTCATCATTTTGACTGGCATGATATTGACAGCAGATCCACAATCGATCATTATGCGATTTATCTTGCATTCTCGAATATGACCACTAACATAGAGTGGTATATTATGTAAACGAGAGCCCAGTTGCAAATTTTCATCGTCAAATGTGATGGTGGCCATACAGTCTTGTCGGGTTGTGGATCCAATATGTTCTAGGACTTTGCCTTCATATTCTTCCGGATCTATCAACACTGCAATGAGAGTCATTTGATCATCGAAAGGAAGTTTAAGAAACTCTGCTAAGCTTGTATCGGAAGGAATATTATTGAGTCGCGAGATAGTTTTCTTCTGTTTTGAACTCTTTCACAATTCCTTCCTTGCTTCGTCTTTCTCCTCTACATTGACAACATTGGAGGTAAAACATTCGTTGTCAAAGAAATCCTTAGGAAGGTAATCACCCATAGTTGGCAGTCTAAGAGGAATGCGTGAAGCAGCTTCTACTCCTGTTGATTTAGTTGGCACTTTTGACTTGGTTTTAGACCTCCTCATTTGGTTGTTTCTTGTTCTCAGTTTCTCGTCACGAATACTAGAACCGGAGAAATGTGGAGCCTTTCGATGACGTCCTTTTACAAGGGTCCATCCTTCCTGGCCTTTTTCTAGTGTTGCCTTTTCATTAGGTTGAACTTTCATACCTGATGCCCCCAACTTTGGTCCTACAAGAGGCGTAGAAGGTGGTATCTTACCTGTTTTGTTTGGTATTTGATATTTCTCCTTCTTACTTATGAGGTAGACCAACCATCACCAACCTCATCTTCGAACTCTGAATCAGAATCCCAAACGTCCAAATTGTCTGTCATAATTTCGTAAAAGGTTGGACGATTGGGTGCACGTGATCCCTCCATCCCCGGGTAGACGTAACTAATAGTGATTTCCCTGTCTACTTCAAACTTCACTGGGATGGCTCCTTCTGGAAGTTGTGGTCCAAACTCCTCAACCGGAGATTTATTGGCCTCGCATATATGAGAAAATGTATGTTCCCATTTTGCAATGGAGGTTGGATCAAACGACCCAAACGAAACCATCGAGCAGGCAGCAGTTAGGTCTCTCCCGTTTCAAGTTTGATCATATTTTCTTTGTCCAAGCGACCAATAAGATCTTTCAGCACAAAACATTTTTCCACCGGGTGACTAATGATCCTGTGAAATCTACAATATTTAGGATGATTGACCTTACCAACTTCCTCATGTCTCTTTGGGGCTGGTAGTTCGATTATCTTCTGTTCAAGAAGTTGATCCAGGATTCCAGGAATTTCAGAATCTGAAAATGAGTACTCCTTCTCTTCAAGTTCTTTCAGAGTCACTTGGCCTCTGCCTTGGACTAAACCTTTGGTAGGTCTGAACTCTGGTTTTGGTTTTAGGTTTGATTTCGTCCCTTGGAAGGCTACCTTTGCAGGGATAGTGGAAATTGTCATTACCTCTTTGGGTTTACCTATCTTAAAGTACTTCTTTATTTCTTTCTTGGGATCTTTCTTGTCACGTGGATCACTTGGCAAATAACTCCCATGCCTTGCAATTTGGAGCTCCATGTCATGAGCACGTGTCGCCAACTCTTCAAACGAGTGAGGCATATTTGCTTGAAGATTGTAGAGTAATCCACAATGCATGCCTTGTACGCACATGTCAATGGAAGAAGCTTCACTTATTCGTTCTTTGCAATTGAGCATGAGGTTTCTCCAGCGTTCGATGTACTCTACAACTGGCTCTTCCTTGCTCTGCTTTGTTCGAGCAAGTTTTGGAAGACTGACAGTCCTCCTGGTGCTGTAGAAACGTGTTAGGAATTCTCTTTCAAGTTGATCCCAACTATCAATCGACCCAGCGTGTAAGTCGGTGTACCATTCGAACACAGCACCTTTGAGGGAGCGTACAAACTGTTTCACCATGGTGTCATTGTAAGTGCCTGCATTGTTACATGTCTCAATAAAATGAGCAACATGTTGCTTTGGGTTGCCCTTCCCATCAAAACATTGGAATTTTGGAGGTTGGTAACCGAGTGGCATCTTTATCTAGTCGATTCGACGGCTATATGGCTTGGCATACACCAATGAAGATTGCATTGAACCACCATATTGGGCATGAATGGTGTTCGCAATCATATATTGAAGTTGGTGGACGGATAGAGAGCCAACAGAAAGTTGAGTAGTATCAGGCAAAATGTTTTGAACAACTGTTCGATCATGTATATCTTGTTTCTGTTGGCGTTCTTGGACTTCCAGATCCTTACTTTTGGAAGATTCTGGATTTTCTTGATCTTCTTTTGCCAGATTTTGCAATTCTAGCTTGTGCATAAGTGCAGCAACCTGTGCGTCTTTCTCTTCTAGTGACTTCGTTAGTTTTTCAATGACTAAAGCCATTTGTTGGATTCGATCATCCGAGCTAGAGGTCGCCTCTGTGACCATCACTGGCTCAAGTGATTCTTCAGACGAACTATAGTCTCCCTACCTTTGTAGAGAAGTGGTATGCGGGGATCCAGACAAGGATCTGCCACTGGAGACGGAGCCCAAACGAGAATTTTTCGCCGAACTCTTGGTCTTTTCTGTTGAACGAGAAGTTGGCTTTGTGAAAGCAATTTTCATTCTGCCTTTGTTGGAGAACTTCTTTAGTGGTGGAACCAGTTGAGTTTTCCCACTTTTTGATTGGGCTCTGGTCGTACGGAACAGTTCAGCAAGTGTCTCTTCGAGATGAGTCATGGTTTGCTTCACTTGTCCGTTTACCATTGTTGATGTAGTGGTTGAAAGTTGAAAATTCTGAGATCAAAAGATGAGAGGACAAGAAAGTCCCACTGGGCGTGCCAAAAAATTTGTACGACAAATTTCGCGTATTAAAATACAGAAATAGTCAAAAATTGTATTTTAAGAAATATAAATGAATGAGAATCTTCTTGTAATTGCAAAACTGCAAAATCCTCTGATTAATGATCCAAATGTTTGATGACGAGGAGCCACGTGGCTTGAATCCAAGATTTCGAGAATTGTTGAGAATTTGATTTGCCGAGAACTTGACTTGTTGACACTTGAATTTCAGAACTTGGATTTGGATTTCGAAACTTGGGCTTGATCTTGATTTAATTCGAAGAAGATTTTGATCTTCTTCGTGTTTGCCGGATTTGGAGTTGAGATGATTTCTTCTCTTCTTTCGGTTTTAGGATTTCTTCAGCATTTCGTGATTTTCTTCTTCACTTTTTTGTCCATTTCCCTTCAATGAACCTTTGACCCTATTTATAGGAGAAATTCGTGGCCAATTTTGGTAATCACACAATTAATTCAATTAAATGGATTATAATTGAATAATTATGGATATAGAAAAAAAATATGGTGGGCCTTTAAAATCTTATGGGCTTATTAAGTTTTAGTTTAATTGGGTTGATTATTTAAATTGACCCAACCTATTATTTATTTATTTATTTTATTATTATTATTATTATTATTATTATTATTATTATTTTATGTCTACATAGATCTTTTTGATGAATTTTATGAAAGTACTTCTAGTTAGAAGAGATTTTAAAGGAATGTGATTTAATGTGACTTCATCTGAAAGCACTTTCGGAATAGAAAGTTATTTTAAAAATTAGTTTATAAATAAAAATTAAAATAACTTCCTTCAAAATATCTTTTACAAGAAACAATAACAAAAATAAAAGTCATGTCAAACAAGCCCTAAGACTTTGGATTACATTTTAAAATATCGACATTCTCAATAGAGGAGTAGCTTAAACCTTTATAAGTTTATCTATACTTTTATCTTTATTAGATATGAAATTTTATTCTTTAACATTTTCAATCCATGTGACAGCAGGGTCACTACCTGTAGCGATCGCGAACTTTTAAATTATATAAATTAATTTTTCTTGAAAAACGTGTCGCTCGACTTTAACCCTAATTTTTAAGAAATAGCACGTTCGTCTAGCCGTTATAAATGAATTTAAATTATTTCGAATCGAATCGAATATTGAGTAATTATTTTTATTTCAATTCGGATTTATTTTATTTGGATCCAATTTTAATAATTCAACTCCAATATTTAGAGCCCAATATTTATTGTCCAATAATTATAATCCAATTACATAGGCCCAATTATATAAGTCCAAACCTGATTTTATTTATTTTAGCCCAATTAGAAACCCTACAGCCCAAATCCTAAGGCCCAACTGTTTGGCCCAATTACCCACCTAGGGAATTGTGCCCTAATTCCCACTATTCATATACCAACTTCATCCACCCTCTCCATTTCCAAATAATTCACGCACCCAAGCAATCCATTTTGGTAAGAATCCCCTCCCTCATTTTTGGAAATTCTAGTTGATGCTAGAAAATCAATTTCTAGCATCAACAACAATCTCAGCTCACTTTGATGCTAGAACAATTTCTAGCATCAGCAAGCTGGAAAATTCACCATCACCAAATCAACCCCAGCCACTGCACAATGCAGCCAACTCCACCAACCTCCACTGCAAGGTCACTACAAACCGCAACACCAAACCAACAATGCAGTCACTACAACCCATTTCTTGAAACCGAGACCATTCACTGCAAACTCACCACCCAGTTTTTCCCCCAGCCAACCAACTGCATCCCAGCTGAAAACCACTCTCGACACTAACCCAGCTCAAATCAGCAAGCTGGAAATCCACACAACCGAGACCTCAACACCACACCAAGCTGCAACCTCGACACCACCACCTCCAACTCACGAGCACACCACCACACAAGCACACCACCTTAATCACAACATCACCAACAACACTGCAGCACCACGTTCCAACCACCCAACCCAACATCAACTCTAAACCGAGAGCAAAACCACCAGTCGAAAACCCAACTCGAATCACTAGCCGCCCAACACAACACCATTCGAACCACCTGTGGCAAAGCACCGAAACCCGCCACTCCTGCACCTCAAACCGCCACCAAGAAAACACCAAACCACCATTTCAAATCAAAGAAAGAAATCAAGATACCCGAAAACATCGCCCAAACCCGAGACTTCAAACACCAAAAGTCGAGCCCCAACCGAGAACACGCCCAAATCCGAGACCAACATCACCACCAAACCCAACACCATAGCCAACTCCACCATCCCTCAAACCAAGAAGAAAATAAAAGAAGGAAACCCAAGAACTTACCTCATTACCGAACACAAATCGAGCCCTAGCCCTCGACCCACGCACCAAAATCATCCAGCCACCTCCACTCCCACACCGTCGCCATCGCGCGACGGTGGCGCCGACGCCGGCCGTCTAACCGGCGGTCGATCAGAGGAAGGGGGGAAGCCCCTCCCTGTCACAACTCCTCCTCTTTGAAATGAGAATAAAGGAGAGAGGAATGATAGATTTTAATTTATGTTTTTATTTTATTTTGTTTTATTTTGATTTTTAGGAAATTTACCCTTTAGCCCCCAAGTTTTAATTGTTTTAATTAGGTCCTCATGTTTTAAATGTTTTAATTTCAGTTCCTTAAATTTATTTTCAGTTTTTAGAAAATGTTCAATTTAGTCCTTAAACTTATATAAGTTATTCAATTCAGTTTTTAAGTTTTATTTCAGCTTTATTATATTTACAATTGAGTCCCTAATGTATAGAAATTATTATTTCAGTCTTTAAATTTTATTTTCAGCTTTAATATATTTACAGATTAGTCCTTAAACTATTAAAAGTTATTATTTTAGTTTTCAGCTTTTATTTTCAGTTTTATTGTAATTACAGTTTAGTCCCTAACTTTTAAAAATTACTATTTTAGCCCTTGAACTTTTATTTTCAGATTTAATAAACTTCCAATTTAGCCCTAAACTTTATTTTATCATTTTAAGCCATTTATTTCAATTCCAATGATTTTCAATTAAGCCCTTAGACTTAGTTTCAACACTTTAAAACTTTAAAGTTCGAAATACTAATTCAAACTTATTTCCTATTTTTGGCTAGACGATACGTACGAGCAATTAGGAGTTTGAAGTTATTTTCCCGCTCACTTTTCACGCAACTCGAAACAATTGAGGTAGACTCGCCACCATTAATTAGTTTAAATTATAATTGCATGTTTTATGTGAATTACGTGATTTATATGCTTTATGCATAGGATGAGAATGTGTCATATGCGATATATGATATTGTTATGCTTGCCATAACTTATATGCTTAATTGCATGAGAAAGAAAGAAAGAAAGAATCTCTTATGAGATAAGAAAAGAATGTTATGCATAACTTATGTGCTTCATCCGCACAAGAAAGAAAGACTACCCACGGCCCATGTTTTTAAAGAGCCTATGATTTCCAAGAAAATGAACCAAAGATGATATCACGTTGTATATTGCATGAGTGTGTTTTCAATTATTCTGTAAATTAATTATCGGCGATGAGTCTACTGAGTATTTCTTCGAAATACTCATTCTGCTATTTTTAACAATATTTGTAGACTTCGGAGGCGATCGTGATTGATCCGGCAGTGGTGGCAAAAAAAATTGATTATCGAAATTTTTAAATTTCAAAATTATGTATTGAAACATTGTTAACGTGTTTTTCGTTTCCGCTATTCCAAAACATGATATTTAGATTTTGAACAATTATCCAATGTATTTTAATTGTCGACGTAGTTTTCAATTGCAAATGTGATTTTAAAATTGGTCATTTCCGCAAAATTGATTGACAAAAATTAGGGCAAAAGACGATGACGTGGCAATCCGGGTTAACAGAACTCGGGGCGCTACAGCTTGGTATCAGAGCCGGTCTGCGTTTCTGTAGACTGGCAAATTTTTCAAAAAATAAAATTTTTCAAAGAGATGTTTTAAATCGTTTAACGATCATTAATGAAAATTGCCACTGCCACCATTCAATCCGTCGACTCCGAAGGTAAAGAAGTTATTGAAGTTTACTGTTATGTTATTTCGGATACTGTTTTACGAATTACGAGACTTAGAAGAAAGAGAAAGAAGTGTATCCGAATTAGAAAGAAAGAAAGAAAAGAAAGACGAGTTTGAGCATAATTGGAAATAATTTTCTAAATTTTTACGTCCTCGTAAATTTTAACTAAGAAAAGATGAATAACCCCACTAATTGGACTTTGCATAATTGGTTTAGGACATGGCGCCCATTCGTAGAAATGCACCCAGCGACGTAGAACAAGCTGTTAGAGACTACGACCGCTTCAGGCCTAGACTTGATTGGACAATTGCCCAACACATAGAGCAGTTGAATGTCGTACGGGAACGGGCCATACAACATGGCTACGTGACCTGTAATCGCCAGTCGATTCATCACCTACTCTCGACTTTCCGAGGCGACTATGCGGAAGTAGCTCGTAGCATATACATGGATGCTCTCACGTCACCTAATGTGGATATGGGATATGACGCATTCTGCGTGAGATTTGTGGCATATTGGCCCATGTATTTTGAGCACCGCCTTGGGGTTGTACCTGAAGGGGAGCCAGAACCTGAGCCAATGCTCGAGCCTGAACAGGTGCAAGAAGATGAGTTAGCACCCGAGGGCAATCCCGAGGAAGACCCAGAAGAAGAAGAAGATCCCGAGGAAGACCCAGAAGAGGAAGAAGATCCCGAAGAAGACCCCGAAGAAGAAGAACCAGAGGAAGACGCTGATCCAGCGTTGGGAGAATTCTCGGACGCCGAATCATGCGTGACCGAAGGAGAATAGATGATAGGAGTTAGAGTAGGGTTAACATTTTGACTTAATCAAATGTTGGCATACACGCCACCCGATGTACCTACATGAAAAGAAGTTGAATTATGAATGAAATGAAATTTGAAACTTAATTTCTGTCTTACGAGATATCTTTATTGTTCGCATTGTTAGTACTCCTAGTCAACTATTACAAACTGCCTTTAAATTTATGAAGGTTATGGCACCACCGAACCAAGTCGATGTTATCAGAAAACTACTCAAAGCGGTGCAGGAAATGAGACAGATTCCGCAGCCAGTAAACCCCAACCCTATTGTACCTATGATCGAACAATTCAGAAGGTACAGCCCGCCTACGTTTGACGGCGGAAATGGGCCACTGGCAGTGGAAGAATGGCTCCAGGCCATTGAAAAAAATTTTTAACCACATAGCCTGCCCGGAATTCAAAAAAGTGGGTTGTGCCGAGTTCATGTTGATTGGAAGAGCCGAATTTTGGTGGGAATCTGCATCCCGCACGAGAAACGAGGAACAACAGGCAGCCCTAACTTGGGATGATTTCAAGGAAGAGATCAGGGACAAGTTTTTCCCACAAGCTCTTCGAGATCACAAGGAGACCGAATTTCTGCGACTAGTGCAAGGAGATATGGATATAGTCGAGTATGAAAGGAGGTTTGAAGAGCTATCACGTTATGCTCCACATCTGGTGGAGACAGAGTTCAAAAAGGCCCGCAGATTTGAGAGAGGTCTACGCTCCGATGTCCGGCAAATTGTCAGTTCACATGAGCTGCCAACCTACCGGGAAGTAGTAAAAAAGGCTCAAGCAGTAGCCTATGCCGGTGGGAGGACGGTAAGCCAGAGACCTCAGTGTGAGCAGAGAAACCTGGGCAAGAGAAAATGGCAAAGTCCGAGCCGCAACCAAACTCCGAACCAGAACCAGAACAGGAACCAACCGTTCGTCAAGAGGTCCAATCCAGGGCCAACAGGGAGACAGATGCCCAATGTCATTTCTCCCTGCCCTAAGTGCCAAAGGATGCACAAAGGAGAATGCCTGTTCGGGAAGGGAGTCTGCTATAAGTGTGGCCAGTCAGGTCACTTTGCAACGGACTGTCGTGCTCACTCGCCTGTGGTTCCCATCAGAAGACGAACCCAAGCCAGAACCGGAAGGGGACAGCCAGAGTGTTCGCTATGGATGCCGTAGAGGATTCCGACGTGATCACAGGTATACTAGTTAAACTGGTATCCTTGTACATGTCTTAATTGCTTTCCATACCGTATTTTCCTTCCCATATTGAGCATGATAATATGATATCAGGTATACTATCTATTTCTGGGATACCTGTATATGTTCTGATAGACTCGGGAGCTACACATTCATTTATATCAGATGCATGCTTAGAAAGACTGAACCTAATAGGCATAGAGACTGGTAGTACCCTTGAAGTTAGTTTGCCGTCAGGAGAAACTATCGATACTAATAAGATAGTCAAGGCAGTACAAATAGATTTTGACGGTCAAGTTTTGGAGGCAGACCTGAATATTATCCGAATGAAAGATTTCGATATTATTCTAGGAATGGATTGGCTCAGCACCAACCGTGCCGCAATTATGTGCCACGAGAAGGAGGTTATTTTTCGTAAAGATGATAAAGAAGTATTTAGATTTTATGGGACGAGGATTAAGGCACTTCCTCGCCTGATTTCGGCTTTACAAGCAGAAAAGCTATTAGCCAAGGATAGTTGTCATGGCTATTTGGTTAGTCTTCAAGACAAACCCGTAGATGAGATTACTCTGGATTCGGTACCAGTGGTATGTGAATATGGTGACGTTTTTCCAGACGATCTACCCGGCACTCCGCCGGATAGGCAAGTGGAATTTTCCATCGATTTGGTACCAGGAGCTGCCCCTGTTTCTAAAGCTCCATATCGCATGGCACCAAAAGAGCTGCAAGAACTGAAGGTGCAATTAGAGGAATTGCTAGAGAAGGGTTTCATCAGGCCAAGTGTGTCTCCGTGGGGAGCACCGGTGCTGTTTGTAAAGAAGAAAGACGAAAGCATGAGGATGTGTATCGACTATCGAGAACTTAACAAGTTGACGATAAGGAATAAGTATCCCCTACCCAGAATCGAAGACTTATTCGATCAGTTGAAAGGTACTGCAATCTTCTCGAAGATTGATTTGAGATCTGGGTACCATCAGCTAAAGGTTTCGCCAGCTGACGTACCAAAGACAGCATTCAGGACACGATATGGACATTATGAGTTCACAGTGATGCCGTTCGGTCTTACGAACGCACCTGCAATATTTCTGGACTTGATGAACCGAGTTTTCCATCAGTATCTTGATAAATTCGTTATTGTTTTTATCGATGATATACTGATCTACTCCCGGAATTCCGCACAGCATGAAGAACATTTGAGGATTGTGTTGGAAACGCTGAGAGCAGAAAAGTTGTACGCCAAGTTCAAGAAATGTGAATTTTGGCGTGAGAGAGTAGGTTTCTTAGGTCATATTGTTACAGCTAAAGGTATCGAGGTCGATCCTTCTAAAGTTGAAACTGTAACGAATTGGCCAACACCTGCAAATGTTGGAGATGTGAGAAGCTTTCTTGGATTAGCTGGATATTATCGGCGATTCATAGAGGGTTTCTCTAAAATAGCAGGTTCTATGACTCAGTTGACCAGAAAGGGAGTTAAGTTTCAGTGGACAGAACAATGTGAACAAAGCTTTCAGAAACTTAAGGACAGACTTGTCTCATCACCAGTGCTGACTATACCAGATGGATCTGAAGGTTTCGTTATTTACAGCGATGCATCCAAACATGGTTTAGGTTGTGTTTTGATGCAGAATGGCAAAGTGATAGCATATGCTTCAAGACAGTTGAAGCCACATGAGAAGAATTACCCGACACATGATTTAGAGCTCGCAGCTGTTGTGCACGCTCTTAAGATTTGGAGACACTATCTGTACGGGAGTAAATGTGAGATTTACACCGATCACAAGAGTCTCAAGTATTTCTTCACTCAGAAGGAACTAAACATGAGACAACGACGATGGCTAGAGCAAGTAAAAGATTATGACTGTACCATTCTTTACCACCCAGGTAAAGCAAATAAGGTTGCAGATGCTTTGAGCAGAAAGCACGCCGGACAGTTATCAGCTTTGGGAACGACGCAAGATCAGTTGATTCGAGATTTGAGGAATCTAAGAATCGAAGTGCGAACCCCATCAGTCCAAGGATCTTCTAGATTGGCAAATCTGAGCGTTAAACCAGACTTGAGAGGTTGGATTATAACAGTTCAAACTGGAGATAAATTCTTGGAAAAGATTAGATCCGAGGTTGGAACTGGCAAGAGAATAGGTTTCGAGATTGCCTCTGATAAGGCACTTATATTCAGAGGACGTCTATGTGTACCAAAGGATGAACATATCCAGAATGAGATTTTGACAGAAGCTCATTCAGCACCATATGCATGCCACCCAGGAGGGACAAAGATGTATCGTGATTTGCGCAATACCTTTTGGTGGAGAAACATGAAGGGTTGCATTACAAAGTTTGTCTCTCGATGCATGACGTGTCAGCAAGTTAAGGCTGAACACCAGAGACCGTCAGGGTTATTAAATCCTTTGGATATACCAGAATGGAAATGGGAGAAAATTTCCATGGATTTCGTAACAGGGTTACCGAAATCAGTGAAAGGACATGACGCTATTTGGGTTATCGTAGATCGACTTACGAAGTCAGCTCATTTCCTACCAATCGAATGACTCTCAATGTGGATCATTATCCCGGTTGTATGTTAGAGAGATTGTTCGACTTCATGGAGTACCAGCTTCCATTGTATCAGATAGAGACCCGAGATTGACATCAAGATTCTGGAAGAGTTTACAAGTAGCGATGGGTACTAAATTAAATTTTAGTATCGCTTACCATCCCTGCATCGATGGACGGTCGAACGCACTATTCAGACACTAGAAGATATGCTTAGAGCTTGCGTACTAGATTTGAGTGGTAATTGGGAGACTCACCTCCCATTAGTGGAATTTGCCTACAATAATAGTTTTCAGGCTACTATTGGTATGGCACCATATGAGGCACTTTATGGACGACGATGTCGATCACCAGTCTATTGGGATGAAGTAGCCGAAAGGAGAATTTTGGGTCCAGAATTGATTGAAAGGACCGTTGAGGCTATTGATAAGATCAGACTACGGATCAAAGCCGCTCAAGATAGACAAAAAAGCTATGCCGATCAAAGGAGAAAAGACTTAGAATTTGAAATTGGAGAGAAAGTATTTTTGAAAGTAGCTCCTATGAAAGGAACTATTCGCTTCGGCAAGAGAGGGAAGTTAAGACCCCGTTTTATCGGACCATTCGAGATATTAGAGAAAGTGGGTAACGTGGCTTATCGTTTGGCGTTGCCGCCCGAGCTATCGGCCGTACACAACGTTTTTCACGTTTCCCTATTGAGAAAGTATATCCACGATCCAAGTCACGTGGTAAATTTTCAGACTATTTCGATTCAGAGGAATCTGTCCTATGAGGAGACACCTATGTGCATTATAGAAAGAAAAGTCCATGTCTTAAGAAACAAAGAGATTCCTTTAGTCAAAGTCCAATGGGGTAGACAGGATAGCGATGAAGCTACCTGGGAGAAAGAGGAAGAGATTCTGGCCAAGTATCCAGATATATTAGATCAAGTAAGTTTAAATTTCGAGGACGAAATTATTTTAAGGAGGTAAGGTTGTAGCGACCGCGAACTTTTAAATTATATAAATTAATTTTTCTTGAAAAACGTGTCGCTCGACTTTAACCCTAATTTTTAAGAAATAGCACGTTCGTCTAGCCGTTATAAATGAATTTAAATTATTTCGAATCAAATCGAATATTGAGTAATTATTTTTATTTCAATTCGGATTTATTTTATTTGGATCCAATTTTAATAATTCAACTCCAATATTTAGAGCTCAATATTTATTGTCCAATAATTATAATCCAATTACATAGGCCCAATTATATAAGTCCAAACCTGATTTTATTTATTTTAGCCCAATTAGAAACCCTACAGCCCAAATCCTAAGGCCCAACTGTTTGGCCCAATTACCCACCTAGGGAATTGTGCCCTAATTCCCACTATTCATATACCAACTTCATCCACTCTCTCCATTTCCAAACAATTCACGCACCCAAGCAATCCATTTTGGTAAGAATCCCCTCCCTCATTTTTGGAAATTCTAGTTGATGCTAGAAAATCAATTTCTAGCATCAACAACAATCTCAGCTCACTTTGATGCTAGAACAATTTCTAGCATCAGCAAGCTGGAAAATTCACCATCACCAAATCAACCCCAGCCACTGCACAATGCAGCCAACTCCACCAACCTCCACTGCAAGGTCACTGCAAACCGCAACACCAAACCAACAATGCAGTCACTACAACCCATTTCTTGAAACCGAGACCATTCACTGCAAACTCACCACCCAGTTTTTCCCCCAGCCAACCAACTGCATCCTAGCTGAAAACCACTCTCGACACTAACCCAGCTCAAATCAGCATGCTGGAAATCCACACAACCGAGACCTCAACACCACACCAAGCTGCAACCTCGACACCACCACCTCCAACTCACGAGCACACCACCACACAAGCACACCACCTTAACCACAACATCACCAACAACACTGCAGCACCACGTTCCAACCACCCAACCCAACATCAACTCTAAATCGAGAGCAAAACCACCAGTCGAAAACCCAACTCGAATCACTAGCCGCCCAACACAACACCATTCGAACCACCTGTGGCAAAGCACCGAAACCCGCCACTCCTGCACCTCAAACCGCCACCAAGAAAACACCAAACCACCATTTCAAATCAAAGAAAGAAATCAAGATACCCGAAAACATCGCCCAAACCCGAGACTTCAAACACCAAAAGTCGAGCCCCAACCGAGAACACGCCCAAATCCGAGACCAACATCACCACCAAACCCAACACCATAGCCAACTCCACCATCCCTCAAACCAAGAAGAAAATAAAAGAAGGAAACCCAAAAACTTACCTCATTACCGAACACAAATCGAGCCCTAGCCCTCGACCCACGCACCAAAATCATCCAGCCACCTCCACTCTCACACCGTCGCCACCGCGCGACGGTGGCGCCGATGCCGGCCGTCTAACTGGCGGTCGATCAGAGGAAGGGGCGAAGCCCCTCCCTGTCACAACTCCTCCTCTTCGAAATGAGAATAAAGGAGAGAGGAATGATAGATTTTAATTTATGTTTTTATTTTATTTTGTTTTATTTTGATTTTTAGGAAATTTACCCTTTAGCCCCCAAGTTTTAATTGTTTTAATTAGGTCCTCATATTTTAAATGTTTTAATTTCAGTTCCTTAAATTTATTTTCAGTTTTTAGAAAATGTTCAATTTAGTCCTTAAACTTATATAAGTTATTCAATTCAGTTTTTAAGTTTTATTTCAGCTTTATTATATTTACAATTGAGTCCCTAATGTATAGAAATTATTATTTCAGTCTTTAAATTTTATTTTCAGCTTTAATATATTTACAGATTAGTCCTTAAACTATTAAAAGTTATTATTTTAGTTTTCAGCTTTTATTTTCAGTTTTATTGTAATTACAGTTTAGTCCCTAACTTTTAAAAATTACTATTTTAGCCCTTGAACTTTTATTTTCAGATTTAATAAACTTCCAATTTAGCCCTAAACTTTATTTTATCATTTTAAGCCATTTATTTCAATTCCAATGATTTTCAATTAAGCCCTTAAACTTAATTTCAACACTTTAAAACTTTAAAGTTCGAAATACTAATTCAAACTTATTTCCTATTTTTGGCTAGACGATACGTACGAGCAATTAGGAGTTTGAAGTTATTTTCCCGCTCACTTTTCACGCAACTCGAAACAATTGAGGTAGACTCGCCACCATTAATTAGTTTAAATTATAATTGCATGCTTTATGTGAATTACATGATTTATATGCTTTATGCATAGGATGAGAATGTGTCATATGCGATATATGATATTGTTATGCTTGCCATAACTTATATGCTTAATTGCATGAGAAAGAAAGAAAGAAAGAATCTCTTATGAGATAAGAAAAGAATGTTATGCATAACTTACGTGCTTCATCCGCACAAGAAAGAAAGACTACCCACGGCCCATGTTTTTAAAGAGCCTATGATTTCCAAGAAAATGAACCAAAGATGATATCACGTTGTATATTGCATGAGTGTGTTTTCAATTATTCTGTAAATTAATTATCGGCGATGAGTCTACTGAGTATTTCTTCGAAATACTCATTCTGCTATTTTTAACAATATTTGCAGACTTCGGAGGCGATCGTGATTGATCCGGCAGTGGTGGCAAAAAAAATTGATTATCGAAATTTTTAAATTTCAAAATTATGTATTGAAACATTGTTAACGTGTTTTTCGTTTCCGCTATTCCAAAACATGATATTTAGATTTTGAACAATTATCCAATGTATTTTAATTGTCGACGTAGTTTTCAATTGCAAATGTGATTTTAAAATTGGTCATTTTCGCAAAATTGATTGACAAAAATTAGGGCAAAAGACGATGACGTGGCAATCCGGGTTAACAGAACTCGGGGCGCTACACTACCACAATATTCATTGAAATTAAAATTCATTGAACTGATTGGACAAAGTGACATTAACCTCACAATCACATACACGGGAATGAAATCCATTAGAGATTGTTTAACATGACACAATTTGGGTACGCATGAGAAAACTTGCTTTGAAGACAAGGTTGACCTTTTCCTTCCAGCTGATTTACATGTAAGCGGAATTTTGCTCACATGAACTCAATTTGTGTCCTGTGCCTCAAATTGATGGATGCACATAGATGGCAATAGTATAAGATTATCAGTTGTTTTATGTGAAAAGTTCTATGTTTAAACTTGTGAAAGTTGAAGCATAACCTATGCAAATTCAACCATGCAAGTGGCTTCTGGTGTAAGTGATGAGCAACTCAGCGAAAATAAACTTTGCTTGTGGAGCTGAGTGACCAAAGAGAGAACTAACTTGCTTATTAACTATGTTTGAGAGAATATTTCTAGTAACTCTTTCCTTTATCATTCTAATGATTGATGCCTTCGTATTGTTGCCATTCTTAAGTTAGTTGTATAAATTTGGCAGTGTGGAAGTGTATGTATAAATGGTTGGAATTGCGATGAGGCGTGTTAGAATATTTAGGCATACTACTTTATTGCAAGCTTCAGCACGATGATTTGATTGAAGTTAATCATAATAATGGCTGTAAATAAACAGACTTTTTATGATTCCAGATTTGCTATTAGACAATAGTGGATGGATTTTTGATTTGCTTTATATTGTATACAAGTTGTCTAGGCCTCTCTTTCTTTCTTATGAAATCCTAATTTGTGATACCTAACACCCTTTTTCAGAAGGTAGAAAAAGAGCTGTGATCTTTGTTAAATGATACATACTCGATTTTATGATGATTCTTCTCTTTAACCATTAAATCAAATTGATCGGTATTCATATGGGCTTTCCATCATTAACATGGTTCTAATGTAAAATCACTTTGTACAGGGAGAAGATCATGAAGACACTTAGGAAAGAGAAGAAAAGAAAAGCTTTGAGAGAGGAATTCTGCTGTATTTTAAAACAAGATACGCCCTTTGGATTATGTGGTTAACGCAGCGCTAAATATGCAGGTAAATTAAATAATTTGTCTTTGTTTTTGCCCGGGTTTTTTCTAGACTTGACCTTTGGGATTTTGTTGGGGTTCACGGCTAATATCAATGACAATAATGGTAATTTTTGAGTTAGCTTGTCTGTTTCCAATTTTGTAGTCAATTTCAATTGCTTTTTGGACCGTTGCAAGAGGAGCCAGCTGATTTCTTTGACTTTTCTTCTCACAATGGGCCCCATATGCTGCCACAAAACGGTAAAAAAAAAGCAATTTTTGAGATTAGAAAAGCTCTCCTAGACATGGTTGAGTCAATAATTGGTAAACTTCCTTTTCTTGATCTTGATTTACTTAGGGATCTCTAAACTGTGGGCTGAAAAGGCCCAAGCCACACACAATATTAGAACAAAATACAAAGATCCACGAAAATACTGAAAGTAATAAGTTGCAGAAAATCAAAATGAACACAGGATATGTTTTTGGCCTAAGCCCCGGAGGTTCGGCGACCAGATCTAACGCCTACATCCCCCGTTGAGCATCCAAATAATGGATATTGCTCGGTTGCACTAACAAGCCAAAAATATGGCAACAATAGTTACAAGATTTGTACAAGGCTGAAAGCAAACAGACACTTATCTTTTAGCCTTGGATCGATCTTCCCTTACAGCACAAAATAAGACCAGATCACACAAGATCACCAAAACCACTCATTCACGCCTCGAATCACAGAAGACTCAGCACAACAATCACTCAAAGACTCAAGACTTCCTCCTAAACAGAAGATCTACTTTGAGAGTAAAACGGTTTACAAGAATCAGAAGTAAACCCTAAAAGAATGAGTTAATTCTCTCTGCAGACGAAGACCTAACCCTAGAAATTGAGAGAGAATGAAAGACCAACTGAATCGATCGAATGAATGAGGCGTCTCTCAGAAGATAAGGAGTCGAAGTCTCTAGAATGTCATCCAACGGCCAAGTGTGGTGCCAAGTGTCAACAATCCAGCCAAGGCACCTTAATAATAAAAGTGTCATTCCAAGTAACACGTTTTTAGCCAATTGTTGGAAGCACACTTTCAGCCAGCCTTTGGTCAAGGGTTCGAATCTCAACAATCTCCACCTTGCTTTCAACAATTAGGTTAGTGCAGCCAGGAGCAACTTCACTGATTATTTTTCATTTGCTCTAAGTACCTGTTAAACATTACATAGCATCAATAGATAATAACTTCAAACAGTTAAGAAACTTATTCAAAGGTATTATCTTTGTCCCATATCAGAAGGGTTAACCTGAGTAGGAATTTTACCAATTTTCATAACTCCTTTTGATATAACATCTCTAATAAAATGGTATTTGATGTCAATATGCTTAGTTCTATCATGGAACATGGGATTTTTGCTTAAGTGTATTGCACTTTGATTATCAGAATACAGAATTGGATTCTCATCAACAAAACCAAGTTCATTTAACAATCTACTAAGCCATATTCCTTCTTTATCAAAGATCTCAAGCAGCCTATGTATTCTCGTCAAGAGAAGATAGGGCAACAATCTTTTGCAATTGGGATTTCCGACTTATGGCGTATTACACAAAGTAAAGAAATAAGCGAAGTGGACTTCCTATTGTCCCTATCCCCAGCAAAATCAGAATCTGTAAAACCCTTTAGCATAATTCCCCTTTTATCAAATTTAAACACAAGTCCTAAATTTAAAGTACCTCTAAGGTATCTTAAAAGCCATTTCAAGGCATTCCAGTGTTCTTCACCAGGATTACCCATAAACCTACTAAGTATACTAATACTATGTGCAAGGTCAGGTCTGGTGCAAACCATAAGATACATGACTGAGCCAATAACATTTGCATATGGGACTTTTGACATTCTATCATAATCCTCATCAGTTTTAGGACAGAAATCAGATGACAGTTTAAAATGATTAGAAAGAGGTAGTGTTACAGGTTTACATTCAAACATGTTAAATCTTTTCAGAAGTTTAACAATATAATCATGTTGATGCAAAAATAACATGTCCTTATTTCTATCTCTCAAGATTTGCATGCCAAGGATCTTTTTTGCTTGACCAAGATCCTTCATATCAAATTCAGATTTTAACATACATTTGATATCCTCAATTTCAGTCTTATTGCAGCTAGCAAGTAACATGTCATCAACATATAGTACCAAGTATAGGGAATTCTTACCTCCATTACCTTTATAGTACAGACAGACATCATAATTGCTTCTTTGAAAACCATGTTTCAATACAAAGGTGTCAAACCTTTTATACCATTGCCTAGGGGCTTGTTTTAGCCCATAGAGAGATTTTTTCAATAGGCAAACAACATTTTCAGGGTTTCCATTAACAAAACCAACAGGCTGTCTCATATATATCTTTTCATCTAAATCACCATAGAGAAAAGCAGTTTTAACATCTAATTGATCAAGTTCCCATTTAAATTGAACAACAAGAGCAAGTATACATCTAATGGTGGTATATTTAACAACAGGAGAGAATATTTCAGTGTAATCAACACCTTCTTTCTGTGTAAAACCTTTTGCTACTAATCTAGCTTTATATCTTACACTGTCATTATCTCCTTCACCTTCTTTTATTTTGAAAATCCACTTGCAGTCAATCAGTTTTTGATCTTTAGGTCTTTTAACCAATTCCCAGGTTTTATTTTTAAGTAGAGAATTCATCTCATCATCCATAGCAGCCTTCCAACACACAGAATCTTTACAGTTTATAGCATCATCATAAGAGTCAGGTTCACTTTCAGATTTATCTTGATAAGTAAATAATGAAACAAACTCATCATTATCAAATCTAACAGGTGGTCTAATCTGCCTTCTTTCTCTATCTCTTGTGAGTTGATAGTCATCAAGAGGTGTGTCAGGTAAATCATATTGTTCTTCAGATTCAGAGTGATTATCAATTTCAACAGGCAAATCATTATTATTAGGAACAGAATCATCATCATCAGCAAATGCAGGTGGAACATTATTAGCAACAGAGGACTCCACCTCAATTTGAACATCATTATCATCTAGGATATTTTCTTTACCTTCTAAGCATGGCATAATAGATTCATTGAAGACAACATCTCTTCTTACAATTACCCTATAGCCTTTTTCATTTTTAACCCACAAATTGTAACCCTTAACATTCTCTCCATACCCTAAGAAGACACATTTAAGTGATCTAGGTTCTAACTTTCCAATATTTTGATGAGCATATGCAAAGACGACCCAAATATTTTTAATTGAGAGTAGTTAACAGGATTTTTAGACCATACAGTTTCAGGGACATCAAAATTCAAAGCACTAGAAGGTGTTCTGTTCACTAGATATGCAGCAGTTTTTACAGCCTCCCCCCAAAACAATTTAGGCAAGTACTTAACTCAGGAGCATGCATCTGACTTTATTTAATAAAGTCCTATTCATTCTTTCAGCTATGCCATTTTGTTGTGGAGTGTAAACTACTGTTTTATGTCTAAGAATGCCATTTTCTTTACAGAAATTATCAAACTCATAGTTGCAAAATTCCAAACCATTATCTCTGTTCTTAGAGTTTTTATCTTATGATCGCTTTGGTTTTCTATTTGTGTTTTCCAATCTTTGAAAACAGAAAAAGTTTCATCTTTAGATTTTAATAAGAAAACCCAGATTTTTCTAGAAAAATCATCAATGATCAAGAGATAATATCTAAAACCAGATAATGTACACACAGAGGCAGGACCCCAAAGATCAGAATGCAAATATTCAAGTATTTGTTTGGACTTATGAGTTCCAGGTAAGAAAGGTAACTTAACTTGCTTTCCAATAATACATTGTTCACATGCACCAAGATCACCAATGTTTTGTTTACCAAAAACTCCTTTATTTTGTAAAGATTTCAGACTTTTCTTGCCAATATGGCCAAGTCTCTCATGCCACAGTTTTGCCAAAATGAAATTGTCAGATAGGGCAGTTGCAGTTAAACCAAGTAAAGGCTTTGCATTTAAGAAATAAAGACCATGTCTCTTAGGGGCATTTATTACTAAGTCAGATCCCCTAAGAATTTCAATATGTCCTTGACCCAATTTTATGTTAAACTCCATGTCATCCAACATTCCTAGAGACACCAAGTTTCTCTCTAATTCAGGTACATATCTAGTTTCTTTTAAGAACAGAACTTTCCCAGTTTCAAGAAGCAACTTGATAGTACCAATTCCTTTTACTTTACAGGTCATATTATTTCCCATAATAACCTGCCCCCCAGAGGTGGCTTTAAAATCAAGGAAATAGTTTTTATATGGGCACATATGGAAAGAACATCCAGAATCCAAGATCCACTCATCACTCAGCCTCTTCTCATTATGGACAAGGACTAAACCATCTTCAGAATCAATTTTATTATAGGCTAAGGCAGCATTTCCATCAGTGAAACTTTTATCTTTTGCTTCATTCTTTTTCTTGTAACAGTCTTTGATAAAATGACCTATCTTACCACAATGAAAACATTTCTTGCCCTTTGCCTTATTCTGGGACTTGTTTCTATCATTCCATCTGGTTCTGTTTTCATTTGAGAACTTAGAGTGAAAGTTAGGTCTACTAAACCCTTTACCCCTAGCAAGAAGGTTTTCTCCATTATGACTCCTATTTTCAGATTTAATCTCTAGGGCCTTATTTCTTAAGGCACTAATGATATCATCAGTAGTGATCTCAGCCCTACCATATTCAAGAGCAACCTTGATGTCTCTATATTTGTCACTAATGGAGTTTAACAAAACTACAGCCAACTGATCTTTTGAAAGTTTTTCATCACAGTTGGCTAAGTCAATGGTCAGTTTAGTAAACCTATTCAAGTTTTCATCCAAGTCAACAGAGGGATCCATTTTAAAAGAAAACAATTGTTTTAACAGAAAACATTTGTTGGGGATAGTCTTTGTTGCATATTTGGATTGAAGTTTAGTCCACAGTTCAGAAGCAGTATTAGTTTCACCTATTTCTCTAACTACATTGTCAGATAGGTACAAGAAAATAGTACTCCATGCAACCTCTTCAAGTTCAATTTTCTTAGCAGGTGGTAAGTCTGCAGGCCAACTATCATCAAGTGCTCTAGCTACTCTCATTTGCATTAAAATAGCTTTCATCTTTTGACACCACATATTAAAATCACATTTGCCATCAAATTGTGGTACATCAAACTTAGCAGTAGCCATGTGTAAAACACGTATGATGTACAAATAAGAAGTTCAAGATAGTAAAGAACACTTAGACAGTTTGCAACAATTTCAGCAACCCAAGAAATCACAGTATCACACGTGGTAATACAAGATATCATGCATCAATCAGATATATCACAGGAACACACAGAACAAGCTCAATTAAAAGAACATAACAGAGATCATATTCTATGTTTCACAGATCACTCCAGCAAGATTCCCCAGAAAAACACACCCGTACTTGATTTATCTCAGATTCCAGAAGCCTCGCAGGAGCTTCGGGACAAAGATTAATCTCAAGGGGGTTTCAACGGTGTTTTTGGTAAATCAAGGGTATGATCAAGAAACCCTAAAAATTTTTAAAAATTTACAGTGATAAAAGAAAAGATCTCACCCAACGAGTTAGCAAGAACTCGATTTCTTTTACTGGCTTTTAGCAGTTCCAAAAATTTTTGATCTATAACAGATCAGGCCTTCCTTCGAAGATCCAGGTATCTTGTCCTTTTTCAGTTCCAGGCTCTGATACCACTGAAAAGGCCCAAGCCACACACAATATTAGAACAAAATACAAAGATCCACGAAAATACTGAAAGTAATAAGTTGCAGAAAATCAAAATGAACACAGGATATGTTTTTGGCCTAAGCCCCGGAGGTTCGGCGACCAGATCTAACGCCTACATCCCCCGTTGAGCATCCAAATAATGGATATTGCTCGGTTGCACTAACAAGCCAAAAATATGGCAACAATAGTTACAAGATTTGTACAAGGCTGAAAGCAAACAGACACTTATCTTTTAGCCTTGGATCGATCTTCCCTTACAGCACAAAATAAGACCAGATCACACAAGATCAGTCAAAACCACTCATTCACAGCCCGAATCACAGAAGACTCAGCACAACAATCACTCAAAGACTCAAGACTTCCTCCTAAACAGAAGATCTACTTTGAGAGTAAAACGGTTTACAAGAATCAGAAGTAAACCCTAAAAGAATGAGTTAATTCTCTCTGCAGACGAAGACCTAACCCTAGAAATTGAGAGAGAATGAAAGACCAACTGAATCGATCGAATGAATGAGGCGTCTCTCAGAAGATAAGGAGTCGAAGTCTCTAGAATGTCATCCAACGGCCAAGTGTGGTGCCAAGTGTCAACAATCCAGCCAAGGCACCTTAATAATAAAAGTGTCATTCCAAGTAACACGTTTTTAGCCAATTGTTGGAAGCACACTTTCAGCCAGCCTTTGGTCAAGGGTTCGAATCTCAACATGGGCCTAATTGAATTGAAAAAACCTGAATTCCTATTTGGATGTGGCCATAAACTCCTTGTCAAGCAGTAGAAACTGGCACATGAATACTTGTTTTCCTTGGATAAAATTTATTTCTTTAGTTAAGTTCTGGTTGTTAATTAAGCTATGAGGAAGTCAGATTGTAAAACCTAAATGTTGCAGTTGGAATGATGATGATGCAGTTTAGTCATTGTTCCATACTCGAACCCAAAGATCCATAGTTCATCTATTTAACCCTCCAAAAGACTCCTTGTCTTTTACAACTCTTTTATAACAATCATATTCTATTATAATAATCATTTTCTTTTATAATAATCCTTTTGTCTATGGAATTGCCAATACAACATAAATCCTAACAGAAGGGATCGTAGCTGTTGAACGTAGGTGAAGGATCGACCATGCAGGAAAGTTGGAAGAAAGTGAAAGTACTTGTTGAGCAAGTAGATGCAAATGAAAGACCTACAGCTGTGTTTTGAAGCCTTTTTATTGCTTCAAATGAAAATTTTTACATATAAAAAGAACAAGGAAATCAGATCAATAGTTTGATGAATTGGCCATCGACTGGGCTCCATTACAGCGTCGTTGATGAAGAGGGGAAGTATCTGAAGTAGAATTTTGATGAAGTGAGACTGGATATCAGCACGATTTTAGGAGTAAAGTGGCATAAATTTATCGATGTTTTCTCGTGTAAGTAGAATTTCAGTGGCTTTCTAACCTGCTCTCCTCTTTTTTTGTTTATCAAAAACAACGTCATTATTATTATGACAATCCAAAATCTGTAGCTGTTTTTAGTATAAGTCTGTTGAATTCGACACTCTGTAGACTGCTAATGTTTGATAATCAAGGTATAGCTTATAGTATAATGGTATGTTTGTGAAGTTACCTTCAACAAGACTAAACAATATTAGATAGATCGACGGTGTTTAGCAAACTATTGAAGTCAAACCAGTCCGACAACATTAATCAAGACCAACATAATAATTTTGACTTGATTGGTAATAATCACGTTGATATATAAAAATGGTTTTGCCTAAAGTTGAAGGCAAAATTGGTTGGGTTAACACTCATACTGCTCCTATCCACGCGTGATTGCACGCCAGTCTTTGGCAAAGAAAAGTAAATGAAAAGTAGATATGACAATTATTGCCAAATAACAACTCCTCTTTGAGATAAAAAAAAAAAAAAAAAAGGGAAATTGTGGGACGTACCAAATGTAAAATCACTTGACGTCTCAACCAGAGTATATGTTACAAGTACACGATGGTCATGTTTTGTATGAAACCTTACCTACTTATTCAACAGAATTTAGTTCCGATTCATCTAATTTAGACATCAGTGAGTTCCGAAGCAGTACCTCACCTCTCGGACAGCTGACTAAGCCAATCAAAGCTTGCTGTTTAGTCCCGTGTACGAGTACATTTTGATGTTGGTACGTATATTCTTGGACAGTCTTTTGGCATATTGCCATTAACATGCATTGCCCACTTTTGATTCGACCTTATTGAGTACAAATTAATCATATTAGTTTCCCGTAACGAGAAATTTGTTCATATAACAGGTAGATTTACGCAACCTAAAACTATCATAATTTGAATAATTATTGTTCACTGTGATCTCATGATGCAGTATTCTTGTAGAAAAAAAGCATGCAATTCTTAATTAAGTGTAAAGAAAAAAATATGTAAGTACATATCAATCAACTGTATTTATTTTTTTGGTCCTGTCGCTCAACTGAATGTGCTGTGCATGTCCCCTCATGCATTGATGAATGATAGTGTGAATCTGAAGAAAAATAGGGGCAATTTTGATGAAGCTCGATTATAAATCACAAACCTGAGGCCAGTACTATTTTCTGTATTATTCTTTAGATCTATCAATTACTCACCATAATTTATTTTTCCATTACTTTTTGCATAAAGACTGCTATTGTTGAAAAATTTGTAGTACAGGGTAACCACTTTGGAAATATATAGAGAAATAATGAAGTTTATGAAACTTGGATCTCGACCGGACACTTTCTATACCACTGAGGCTGCGAGGTAATTTCTTATGTTATGTTATTTTCTTTTTATTTTTTTTGTTAATTTGTTAGTTTTTATCAATATGGTGGCAGTTCAATGTTTATGTGACAGAAGAGAAACCAAGATTTTCTTGTCTTTATTTAGGTCTGTGTCATCTGAAGTTTCCAGTGATCTTATTGTTCAAGTTAAGGGAACCAGATATTTACTTCACAAGGTAAATTTGCATTTCGTTATTGTGCAGTTTTGAAATGTAAGAAGTACAGTTTCATAAAAAAAACATTGAAATTCATGTAGAGTTGTAAGACGATTCTTGGATGTTAAGGAATAAAATCCTACATCGAATAAAGATAAAAACATAAACCAATTTATAAAAGTTTGGACTACTTCTCTTAATAAGGTTAATCTTTTAAGATGGAATCTCAAATCTTAACATGGTATCAAAGTCTGTTAAGCTCTAACGAGCAATTCGATCTGATTAAGACTCAAAAAAATTGAGCACACGGATTTTAAGATTGATCTGTTCAAACGAGCCATCATCTTGCGGGGGCATGTTAAGGAATAAAATCTCACATCGAATAAAGATGAAAACATAAACCAATTTATAAGAGTTTGGATTACTCCTCTTAATAAGGTTGACTTTTTAAGATTGGAACTTCAAATCTTAACATTGGATGTGTTTAAGAATTGATAGTTTGAGTTGTTTGTTAGATTCTCTCCTTGACTGTGGATCGACCTAATATTTGGACATTTCATATTTGTATTAGGTTGCCTTAAATTTCATACGATATATAGTATTTTTAGGGAATCGTTTTCTTTGAGACACGTCCAGATCACCATTGTTTACCAACAGTTTCCCCTGGTGTCAAAGAGCTTGCGCCTCCAGAGGCTGTGCTTGGAAAGTCCCGAATCCTTGCAAAAACAAAAGGTCCAACTCCCCGATTTACCTGGAGGGGACGAGGCATTTGAACTGTGTGCTAAATTCTGTTATGGTATTACGATCACTCTTAGTGCCTACAATGTTGTCTCGATCAGATGTGCTGCAGAATACCTTCAAATGACGGAGGCTGTTGAGAAGGGAAATCTAGTTGCCAAGGTTGAATTGTTCTTTACTTCTTGCATACTCCATGGATGGAGGGACTCAATTATAACCTTAAAGAACACAAAAGCCTTCCCTGTCCTGTCTGAGGATCTTGGAATAACTAGCAGATGTATAGAAGCCATTGCTTCACAAGTTATGGCTCGTCCCACGAAGGCAAGTTCATCACGTGAATATTCAAAAAAAGGCCCAGACAACGGATTATGTAATGAATCAGAGAGCCAAAGACATAAATCTAACACTAAAGGCTGGTGGACTGAAGATGTAGCAGAATTGGGGATAGATCTTTATTGGAGAACAATCATAGCCATTAAATCTGCTGGAAATGTTCCCTCGACTCTAATTGGTGATGCATTACGAATTTATGCCTCTCAATGGCTACAAAACATATCGAGGTACTCATATATTGAAAGAAAATCAGAATCAAAACATAAGCTACTGTTGGAATCAATTGTGAGCCTTCTACCAGAAGAAAAAGGCGCAGTTTCATGCAGTTTTCTATTGAAATTATTGAAGGCGGCCAACATGCTAAAAGCCTCTTCCTCTTCAAAGATAGAATTGGCACGAAAAGTGGGACGACAATTGGAAGAAGCCAAAGTTAGTGACTTGTTAGTACCCTCTTTATCATACACAAATGGCCTGAAATATGATGTTGATATTGTTTCGACCATATTGGAACAGTTCATGATACAAGGACAGAATCCCCCAACAAGTCCTCCTAGAACCAAAGGGCTTGACTTGGAACAAAAATGGCCTAATTCCTCCGAAATTATCGAATTTCAGCTTCAAGAAAGTAGGAAATCAACTTCTGCATCACATAGCTCCAAACTCAAGGTGGCTAAACTTGTGGATGGATATCTTCAAGAGATAGCTCGAGACGAAAATCTGTCTCTGTCTAAGTTCATTGCAATTGCAGAAGCAATTCCGGTTCTTGCCAGATTTGAACATGATGATCTTTACAAGGCTATTGATATTTATCTAGAGGTAAATTCAGCAAACTCATATTGGATGATATTTGATCTTTTTATTTCCTGCTTTACTGAGTCATTTGAAAACCCTCTCTCAATTTGGCATAATAAAGAAGCTGTATCCTTATGTTACTGTTATGTGCACTCTTTGTTTGTGATATTAGAAACCTGCAAAGGTGCTTACATAGCTCTCACATTGAGGCCGAATCACATCTGCTGGTTTGGTTTACTTGTTTCTGTCGAACTATGTGGTGCCTAAATATGTTGGTCATTTATGTCTTCTACTATAGATTGACATAGGTCCTATATTTTATAAATGAATTTCTCGGGTTGTTTTTCTGTGTGTGAGAGACAAAAGACATAAAGCTGTGAGATCTCTATCATAAATTTCTTGAATTTATTGTTTGTTTGAGAGACTTTATTTGAAGTGAAAAATGGATTTTTTGATAATGTGTGGTTAAAAAGTAGGAAAAATTATAAATTTACGTACAAAATTATTTTATTGAAAGAATGCGTGATTTTGAAAATGAGTTTAAGGAAAAATAATTTTTAAATAAGCTACACAAAACAAACGCTGCACTGGCGAGTGGACATAGTTCTTACATTGAAATAAACCACTACAAAAGTGTG